>JAINDJ010000099.1:0-10000 GCA_019845555.1 Aristolochia fimbriata
CCCATAAGAATGAATACTATGATTCACATTTCGAACAGGCATGAATACAGCATCTATAGGGTAACTTCCATCTTGATAGTTAGATGGGGTTTTCATACGATATCCGCGATTCCTTTCGATTTTTAATTCAATACACAAGTTAATCGGGTCTGTCGTGGGGGCTAGCTATACGCTGTGTAGTATCAACTATTTCCACAGAGGGTGGTGAGATGATATCTTGAGCAGTTACGTATCTAGGACCCTGACGCAAATAGATGCGTCAAGAGTTCCATACAGATTACTTCTCAATACAATTTCTTTTAAATTCATTAAAATTTCATGTACTGATTCTTCAATACCGACTATTATAGAATAGTCATGCGGTACCTTATTGGATTTTGCACGTGTGATACATGCTCCCTCTATTTCCCCAGAGTAGAGACCTTCGCATCGCGATACCTATCATATCTGCTTGACCCTTCAAAAGCGGGGACAGAATGAAACGACCATAATGAAAGCGCTTACTGTCTACTCTTGATTCAACACACTTCCACCGTAATGTTCGAGTGGATACTGCAACTTCTTCTCGAACCATACCAATATGATTTTATCAGATTTATGAATCATTTATTTCTCTTGAAATTAAAATAAAAAGGGTTCAATTCTTATTTCTACACACGTTTTTTTTAGGGGTCTACATCCATTATGTGGCATAGGGGTTACGTCACGTACGAAACTTTAAAAGTATACCGCTTCTACGAATGGCTCGTAATGCTGCATCTCTTCCGAGACCAGGACCTTTTATCATGACTTCTGCTCGTTGCATACCCTGATCCACCACTGTACGAATAGCATTTCCTGCTGCGGTTTGAGCAGCAAATGGCGTCCCTCTTCTTGTGCCCTTGAATCCACAAGTACCCGCGGAGGACCAAGAAACCACCCGACCTCGTACATCTGTAACAGTTACAATGGTATTGTTGAAACTTGCTTGAACATGAATAACTCCTTTTTTGGTATTCTACGCCCAGTCTTACGTGAACCGATACGGCCACTCCTACGTGAACCAGTTCTTGGTATAGGTTTTGTCATATTTTTTCATTCTCATAAATATGAGTCAGAGATATACGGAGATATCCATTTCGTGTCAAAACAGATCTTTTTTTTGTACATCAGGTCCTTTAGAGAGTCCCCCTTTAAATTTTAAAAAAGGATTACCCTTGTCTCTGTTTATGTCTCGGGTTGGAACAAATTAGTATAATTCGTCCCCGCCTACGGATCAATCGACATTTTTCACAAATTTTACGAACAGAAGCCCTTATTTTCATATTTGTCATTCCTTATCTTAAATCCGAATTCACTCCTTGGAAGAAAATAAGTCTCTTGAGATTTTGAACCTCTAATTGTACTCGCACCCCATGAAAGGAATGTTTCAAGAGGCGCCTAATTGTTCGAATCTTTGTTGCTTGAATCTTTGTTGCTTGAATCTTTGTTGCAGAAGTCTATAAATTATACGTCCCTTGGTTGAATCATAACGACTTACTTCGATTTTGACTCTATCTCCGGGTAATATCCGTATAAAACTACGTCGGATCCTCCCGAAACATAACCTAGAATCAGATCCTCATTATCTAAACGAACCCGGAACATACCATTGGGAAGTGATTCAGTAATTAAACCTTCATGAATAAATTTTTGTTCTTTCATTCCCGGTAACCCCCTTGAAGTATCAACTAATGGAGGAGAAGTGATATTAAACAACCTGCCTTTCCTTTCTTTTTCACAAATGGGAAGTTACGGGATATAAGCGGAATTACCATATATAACACAAAATTTCTCCTCCAATCCTTTTTAGTCGAGCCTCTCGATCCGTCATTATCCCCCTCGAAGTCGAAAGAATGACAATCCCCATTCCACCCAAAACCCTAGGAATTCGTTGAGAGTTGGAATATATTCGTAAACCTGGTCGGCTGATACGCTTTAAAATATTTCTATATGTTCCTTTCCTATTCCTTCTATGTCGAAGGGTTGAAACCAAGAAATTTTTATTGTTTTCTCGATGTTTCCTAACGTTTTCAATAAAACCTTCTCGTAGAAGTATTCTAACAATGTTTTCGGTGATATTAGTAGATGCTATTCGAACCGTTCCCTTTTTATTCATATCAGCATTCCTTATAGAAGTTATTATATCGGCAATAGTGTCCCTACCCATGATGAACTATAATTATTGGTGCCTCTTTGTTTTGATATAATCAACATGTTCCACTTTTTTTATGATATGAAATATTAAAGGTATATGCATGAGACATAATCTATATTAATTAATCTATTTTTGTACCCTATAATCATGGATATGCCGATCCCGATCTCATTTACTGGTATTTTTTTATAATACCTCAGGAGCTAATGATACTATTTTAGTGAAATTCAACTGTCTCAGTTCCCGAGCGATCGCTCCAAAAACTCGAGTTCCTTTTGGATTTCCTTCCTGATCAATGACAACTGCTGCATTGTCATCATATCGTATTATCATGCCATTGTCGCGTTTGAGTTCTTTACATGTACGTACAATTACAGCTCTAATTACCTCGGATCTTTTGAGAGGCATATTTGGCACTGCTTCTTTGATTACAGCAACAATAACGTCACCAATATGAGCATATCGGCGATTACTAGCTCCTAAGATTCGAATACACATCAATTCCCGAGCTCCGCTGTTGTCTGCTACATTTAAATGGGTCTGAGTTTGAATCATATCATTATCGTTTTTTTTTTTTTATCAGCTCTTTCAATGCAAAGGGTGAAGGAAAAAAGAAAGAAATATTGTTTGTCCAGAAATCAAAAAAAATCTGCGATTGTATTTCTCCTCACAAATAGCCCTTTGTTTCCACACCCCTATCCCGCAATAATGAATTGAGTTCGTATAGGCATTTTGGATGCAGCTATTGACATAGCCGCTCTAGCTACAGTTTCTGATACTCCGCCCATTTCATAAAGTATTCTACCCGGTTTAACGACGAATACCCAATATTCGGGAGATCCCTTCCCGGAACCCATACGTGTTTCTGTGGGTCTTAGGGTAACGGGCTTGTCGGGAAATATACGTACCCATATTTTTCCACCGCGGCGCGCATATCGTGTCATTGCTCGCCGCCCGGCTTCTATTTGTCTAGATGTAATCCAAGAGGGTTCAAGTGCCTGAAGAGCATATCTACCAAAACAAATATGATTGCCGCGATAAGAGATTCCCTTCATTCTTCCTCTATGTTGTTTACGGAATCTGGTTCTTTTGGGGTTATAGTTGATGGTTGTTTCTCAGTTCCATCTCTACTACAGAACCGGACATGAGAGTTTCTTCTCATCCAGCTCCTCACGAATGAAATGATTCTATACTATTCGATGCACATGTATTTAATGAATAATGAATATTACACAAAATCATGGGATTTTTTGATACTTAATTTAATCTGTTTGTTACGTGGGAATCCGTATATCTTATATTGTATATATAGCTAGATATATATATCTATCGATTTTTTTTTATAGGATATAGGACGTCTATTTGGTAGAAAATACCTTTCATTTTTATACCGAATCTCTGTTTTGACCTTTACTGAATAGCCAAAAATTATTTCAATCCAATAAGTGTTGTGTTTCTTTCGCGGGCGAATATTTACTCTGTCATCCGACCCATTCCTAGGGTTCCTAGGGCAGGGTTAACCCACGACTTCCCGGAATAAATCAATTGGTTACTGGTCCATTTCGCCATCCCACTCAATGAATAATTAGGATTCATTTGCAATAGAATCTTCTGCAGTCACAGGTTCCGTCGTTCCCATAGCTTCTTCATTAATGGCTAGGCCTGAACTATATGCAATGGAGCTTCCAATTAAATCCGTTCCAGAGTCAATCTTCTCAGTCTCTATTGACTCAAGGCTCCTTATTATTATCATTTTAAATATGAACCGAATCGGATTCATCGAATTATAGTATAGGCGAATCCACATTAATGCCTTATTACACTGCTTTTTTTTATGAGATGATTCATAGGCCATACATATTGGAATTTTATATCATCGAGATTCTCCTGCTCTCTTTCTCTCATCCTTCCATTTACCCCCATCTCTCTTTTTTTTATTTGCAACCCATAATCAGCTTGATTTTTCCATTATGTGGAAAAAAAAAAAGATTTCAGTTGCTACAACTATACGATCGTCACATCATATAGTGACTGATTTCTTGGATCCCGATAATACGAAGCTATGAGTAGGTTATTAGTTCTATAGTTATTAGTTTGGGATCGGTCTGTGTATTATTGTTTTTTTTTTATCCCAACTCTAAAGAAAAAACCAACGAGTCACACACTAAGCATAGCAATTTTACTAAATGGTCAATTGAATTTTTATTTAACCCTATAGAATTCTAAAGAATCAGAATTGCTCATTTTGATTCAAGGTAAAAAAAAAGACTGAAACTCTTTTTTCATTTATTCTCCTATTGTATTGCCGGATAGAATGGCAAAGAATGAAAGGTCCATTATTGCTCATCGACAAATATCCAAATTTTAATGCCTAATACCCCATAGATAGTTCGAACTGGGTAGGAACAATGATCAATTTTAGCCCGAATGGTTTGTAGGGGGAACCCTACCCTCTCTGACCCATTCGACACGCGCAATTTCTTTTCCATCAATACGCCCTCCAATTTGCACTTGAATTCCTTTTGTATCCGCTTGCTCAGTTAATTCAATAGCCCTTTTCATTGCCTTTCGAAATGAAACTCTATTTTTTAATTGGAGAGCTATGTATTCCGCAAGAATATTAGGCTGCCCATAAGGTTTTGTAACTCTTGTGATAGCAATGTTAAGTCTCCGGTTTACAGAATGAAATCCTTTTTTTACATCAGTCTGTAATTCATAGATTCCTCGTGTTCGACCCTCGATTAACAAATTAGGGAATCCTATATGGATTATGACCTGGATCAGATCTATTTTTTTTTGAATCTCTATGTGTGCAATTCCCTCGAAACCTGAGGATATTCTCCTATTTTTTTGTACATAATTCTTGATACAATCCCTTATTTTTTCATCTTCCTGGAGATCCCTCGAATAACTTTTTGGTTGTGCGAACCAAAGGGAACGATGATTCTGATTTGTACCAAGTCGGAAACCAAGTGGATTTATTTTTTTTCCCATCTCTCTCTTTCTCTCTCTTTCTCCTTTTAATATCTTTCTATTATACCACCCTAAAACCCTTCGGCTTCATTAGCTTCATTAGGAAAGTTCTCAGTAGTCTTTTTCAATACAATTGTTATATGACAGGTGGGGTTTTTTATTGGATAACTACGTCCTCGCGCCGGGGTTTTAACCTTTTCATGATAGCACCCTCATTGACTTCCGCTTTACTAATGTATAAATCTCCTTCGTTGAAACCCCTATTATGACTAGCATTTGCTGCTGCGGAATAAAGCAATTTAAAAATAGGATAGGATGCTCGATAAGGCATGAGTTCCAGTAGCATAAGTGTTTCTTCATAAGAACGTCCGCGAATTTGATCAATGACTCTTCGTGTTTTGTGAGCCGACATACGTATATGTTGAGCTAAAGCTTGCACTTGTCTACTCTTGATTTTATTACTCCTTTTATTAGACGTTTGATTGCTAGTCCTCCACTTACCTGCCATAAGGTTTACCTCCCAACACTGAATGATGCCCCCTTTTTACTTCATTAACGACGAGATCTATTATCGTTTCTCGCGTGTCCCCGGAAAGTAAGAGTAGGTGCGAATTCTCCCAATTGTGACCCACCATACGATCTGTTATGTAAATAGGTAAATGTTCCTTTCCATTATGAATAGCGATTGTATGGCCGATCATTGTGGGTATAATGGTAGACGACCGGGACCAAGTTACAATTATTTCTTTTTTCTCCTCCATGTTCAGCTTCTCAATTTTTTTTAATAAATGATTAGCTACAAAAGGATTTTTTTTTAGTGAACGCGCCACTGCGGATTACTCCTTTTTTTTTTGTTTTGTCTTATTCTTCTTTTTCTAAAGGTAAAGACGACTAGTCGTTCGCCCTCCTATTTTCTTCTTCCTATTTTATTTACGGCGGCGAAGAATAAAAATATCACTATATTTATTCTTTTTCCTAGTTCTTCTTCCAAGCGCAGGATAACCCCAAGGGGTTGTGGGTTTTTTTCTACCAATTGGAGCCCTCCCTTCCCCGCCCCCATGGGGATGGTCTACAGGGTTCATAACTACTCCTCTTACTACAGGACGCTTACCTAGCCAACACTTAGATCCGGCTTTACCCAAACTTTTCTGGTTCACACCAACATTACCCACTTGTCCGACTGTTGCTGAGCAGTTTTTGGATATCAAACGGACCTCCCCAGATGGTAATCTTAATGTGGCCGATTTACCCTCTTTTGCAATCAGTTTCGCTACAGCACCTGCAGCTCTAGCTAATTTTCCACCCTTTCCAAGTGTTATTTCTATGTTATGTATGGCCGTGCCTAAGGGCATATCGGTTGAAGTAGATTCTTCTTTTTTGATCAAAAAACCCCTTCCCAAACCGTACAAGCTTCTTCCAAAGCATACGGCTTTCTGGATGTATATGATGATATCTAGACAGATGGATCTTATATGAATCGTATGATGAAGTACGACATGAGTGGATATATAGGAATTCAAATCTGCCGAATCGCTCATGTTAGGATCTTATACATCCTAGGTCTTCCCGTTCCGTCATCTGGCTTATGTTCTTCATGTAGCATTCAGACCGAATGACTCTATGAAATTACGTCGATACTTCCACATATTACGGGTAACGTAGGAGACATCTCTATTTTTCCCCGGGAGATCCTTAGAATTACCACTGCTTAGCTTTCAATTCGCCTCTGACCATCAAATGAAATGTGAATAAACCGTCTCCCTCTCTTTGAAACAAGGGGCGCTTTCGGTTCTGTCCGTGCTTCAAACAATTTTGTCTTCTCCATATTACCATATCTCGAGAGTCAATAATTTTATATGAGGAACTACTGAACTCAATCACTTGCTGCCGTTACTCTTCAGTTTTCTGTTGAGGTCTATCCCATAGAGGTACTCAAAAGTGATCGATTTCTAGGTTTCGTCGTAAACCTAATTGGTTACTTCCAATTACGTAAATCAATAGTTCAAACCGCACTCAAAGGTGGGGCATTTCCCATCGATATAGGAACTTCTGTACCAGAAACAATGGTATCTCCAATTATAGCCCCTCTGGGATGTAAAATATATCTCTTCTCACCATCCCCATAGTGTATGAGACAAATGCATGCATTTCTATTAGGGTCGTATTCTATGGTTACGATTCTACCAGATATGTCTTTTTTTTTCATTCCGTCGAAAATCAATTTTACGGTATAGACGCTTATGACCCCCCCTCTATGCCCTGTGGTAATGATGCCTCGGGCATTACGACCTTTACCACAACGATGCTGTCCATAGATCAAATTATTTCGTGGATTGGATTTCACTTGACTGTCTACGGCTCCATTGCGTGTGCTCGGGGTAGAAGTTTTGTATAAATGTATCGCCGTGTTATTAAGTATTTTGATTTAAGTTCTTTTCGCTATAAGAGGTGGAATAGAATAACCCGGTTGAAGCGTAATGATCATACGTCTGTAATGCATTGTATGTCCCATAATAGGTCCCATTCTTCTACCCTTTTCCGGGAGTCGATGACTATTCATAGCTATTACCTTGACACCAAAGAAGAGTTCGACCCAATGCTTTATTTCGGTCCTAGTTGATCCTGATTCGACATTAGAAGTATATTGATTGTTCCCCAATAACCGAATACTTTTTTTTCTGTAAAGACTGCATATTTTATTCCATCCATAAATCCATTTTCTTCCCTATGAGTTCCAGTATCGATAAGAATTCGAGTTTTTACTCTTCATATGTTATGGTATGAATATACCATACCAATTCGTTATGTATGGATGATGAAATTCCATTGATACCGAGCCAATTCCAATAGACTTATTAGACTTATTGGACGTTCCCATTGGCGTGCATCCAGCAGGAATTGAACCTACGAATTTGCCAATTATGAGTTGGGCGCTTTAACCATTCAGCCATGGATGCTTAACAGAGATCATCGTACATCGTGAATAACCAAATTCCAATTGAAATGAAATCTTTAGGAGGAATCAATGAAAGGACATCAATTCAAATTCTGGATCTTCGAATTGAGAGAGATATTGAGAGAGATCAAGAATTCCCACTATTTCTTAGATTCATGGACCCAATTCGATTCAGCGGGATCTTTCACTCCCATTTTTTTTCCACCAAGAACGTTTTATGAAACTCTTTGACCCCGAATTTGGAGTATCCTACTTTCACTTTCGCGTGATTCACAGGGTTCAACAAGCAATCGATATTTCACGATCAAAGGTGTAGTACTGCTTGTAGTAGCGGTCCTTATATATTGTATTAACAATCAAAATATGGTCGAAAAAAAAAATCTCTATTTGATGAGGCTTCTTCCTATACCTATGAATTCCATTGGACCCAGAAATGATACGTTGGAAGAATCTTTTTGGTCTTCCAATATCAATAGGTTGATTGTTTCGCTCCTGTATCTTCCAAAGGGAAAAAGATCCCTGAGAGTTGTTTCATGGATTCGAAAGAGAGTACTTGGGTTCTCCCAATAACTAAAAAAGTGTATCATGCCTGAATCTAACTGGGGTTCGCGGTGGTGGAGGAACCGGATCGGAAAAAAGAGGGATTCTAGTTGTAAGATAGCTAATGAAACCATAGCTGGAATTGAGATCTCATTCAAAAGAAAGATATCAAATATCTGGAGTTTATTTTTGTATCCTATACGGATGATCCGATCCGCAAGGACCCTGATTGGGAATTCTTTGATCGTCTTTCTCCGAGGAAGAAGCGAAACATAATCAACTTGAATTCGGGACAGCTCTTCGAAATCTTAGTGAAACACTTGATTTGTTATCTCATGTCTGCTTTTCGTGAAAAAAGACCAATTGAAGTGGAGGGTTTCTTCAAACAACAAGGAGCTGAGGCAACTATTCAATCAAATGATATTGAGCATCTTTCCCATCTCTTCTCGAGAAACAAGTGGGGTATTTCTTTGCAAAATTGTGCTCAATATCATTTGTGGCAATTCCGCCAAGATCTCTTCGTTAGTTGGGGAAGAATCAGCACGAATCGATTTTTTTGAGGAACGTATCGAGAGAAAATTGGATTTGGTTAGACAATGCGTGGTTGGTAAACAAGGATCGGTTTTTTAGCAAGGTACGGAATGTATCGTCAAATATTCAATATGATTCCACAAGATCTATTTTCGTTCAAGTAACGGATTCTAGCCAATGGAAAGGATCTTCTGATCAATCCAGAGATCATTTCGATTCCATTAGGAATGAGGATTCGGAATATCACACATTGATCAATCAAACAGAGATTCCACAACTAAAAGAAAGATCGATTCTTTGGGATCCTTCAAGATCAATTCGTTCTTTTTTTTTCTCTGACAGATGGTCAGAACTTCATCTGGGTTCGAATCCTACGGAGAGGTCCACTAGAGATCAGAAATTGTTGAAGAAACAACAAGATCTTTCTTTTGTCCCTTCAGGCGATCGGAAAATAAAGAAATGGTTGATATATTCAAGATAATTACGTATTTACAAAATACCGTCTCAATTCATCCTATTTCATCAGATCCGGGATGTAATATGGTTCCGAGGATGAACCGGATATGGACAGTTCAATAAGATTTCATTCTTGAACAAAAATCCATTTTTGATTTATTTCATCTATTCCATGACCGGAACAAAGGGGGATACACGTTACACCACGATTTTGAATCAGAAGAGATTTCAAGAAATGGCAGATCTATTCACTCTATCAATAACCGAGCCGGATCTGGTGTATCATAAAGGGATTTGCCTTTTCTATTGATTCCTACGGATTGGATCAAAAAAAAATTCTTGAATGAGGTATTCAACTCAGGGATGAG
>JAINDJ010000099.1:12500-15000 GCA_019845555.1 Aristolochia fimbriata
AGAAAAAGAAAAAACGTGAAAGGTGATTGGATTGATGATAAAATAGAATCCTGGGTCGCGAACAGTGATTCGATTGATGAGGAAGAAAGAGAATTCTTGGTTCAGTTCTCCACCTTAACGACAGAAAAAGGATTGATCAAATTCTATTGAGTCTGACTCATAGTGATCATTTATCAAAGAATGACTCTGGTTATGAAATGATTGAAGAACCGGGATCAATTTACTTACGATACTTAGTTGACATTCATAAAAAGTGTCTAATGAATTATGAGTTCAATAGATCCTGTTTAGCAGAAAGACGGATATTCCTTGCTCATTATCAGACAATCACTTATTCACAAACCTCGTGTGGGGCTAATAGTTTTCATTTCCCATCTCATGGAAAACCCTTTTCGCTCCGCTTAGCTCTATCCCCTTCTAGGGGTATTTTTTAGTGATAGGTTCTATAGGAACTGGACGATCATATTTGGTCAAATACCTAACGACAAACTCCTATGTTCCTTTCATTACGGTATTTCCGAATAAGTTCCTGAATAACAAGCCTAAAGGTTATCTTATTGATGATATCGATATTGATGATCGTGACGCTATCGATATTGATGATAGTGACGATATTGATGATGACCTTGATACGGAGCTGCTAACTATGACGAATGCGCTAACTATGTATATGACGCCAAAAAGGAAATGGACCAATTTGATATCACCCTTCAATTAGAATTAGCAAAAGCAATGTCCCCTTGCATAATGTGGATTCCAAACATTCATGATCTGTATGTGAATGAGTCGAATTACTTATCCCTCGGTCTATTAGTGAACTATCTCTCCAGAGATTGTGAAAGATGTCCCACTAGAAATATTCTTGTTTTTGCTTCGACTCATATTCCCCAAAAGTGGATCCCGCTCTAATAGCTCGAATAAATTAAGTACATGCATTAAGATACGAAGGCTTCTTATTCCACAACAACGAAAGCACTTTTTCATTCTTTCATATACTAGGGGATTTCACTTGGAAAGAAAATGTTCCATACTAACGGATTCGGGTCCATAACCATGGGTTCCAATGCACGAGATCTTGTAGCACTTACCAATGAGGCCCTATTGATTAGTATTACACAGAAGAAATCCATTCTAGACACTAATACAATTAGATCAGCTCTTCATAGACAAACTTGGGATTTGCGATCCCAGGTAAGATCAGTTCAGGATCATGGGATCCTTTTCTATCAGATAGGAAGGGCTGTTGCACAAAATGTACTTCTAAGTAATTGCCCTATAGATCCTATATCTATCTATATGAAGAGGAAATCATGTAAGGAAGGGGTTCTTATTTGTACAAATGGTACTTCGAACTTGGAACGAGCATAAAGAAATTAACGATACTTCTTTATCTTTTGAGTTGTTCTGCCGGATCGGTCGCTCAAGATCTTTGGTCTGCACCTGGACCCGATGAAAAAAATTGGATCACTTCTTATGGATTCGTTGAGAATGATTCTGATCTAGTTCATGGCCTATTAGAAGTAGAAGGCGCTCTGGTGGGATCCTCACGGACAGAAAAAAAGATTGCAGTCAGTTTGATAATGATCGAGTGACATTGCTTCTTCGGTCCGAACCGAGGAATCAGTTAGATATGATGCAAAATGGATCTTGTTCTATCGTTGATCAGAGATTTCTATATGAAAAATACGAATCGGAGTTTGAAGAAGAGGAAGAAGAAGGAGCCCTCGACCCACAACAGATAGAGGCGGGTTTATTCAATCACATAGTTTGGGCTCCTAGAATATGGCGCCCTTGTGGAAATATATTTGATTGTATTGAAAGGCCCAATGAATTGGGATTTCCCTATTGGTGGGCCAGGTCATTTCGGGGCAAGTGGATCATTTATCATAAAGAGGATGCGCTTCAAGAGAATGATTCGGAGTTCTTGCAGAGTGGAACCATGCAGTACCAGACACGAGATAGATCTTCCAAAGAACAAGGCTTTTTTCGAATAAGCCAATCCATTTTGGACCCTGCAGATCCATTCTTTTTCCTATTCAAAGATCCGCCCTTTGTCTCTGTGTTTTCACGTCGAGAATTCTTTGCAGATGAAGAGATGTCAAAGGGGCTTATTACTTCCCAAGAGCCTCCTACATCTATGTATAAAGGCTGGTTCATCAAGAATACGCAAAGAAAAGCACTTCGAATTGTTGATTCATCACCAGAGATGGCTTAGAACCAATAGTTCATTATCTAATGGATCTTTCCGTTCTAATACTCTATCCGAGAGTTATCAGTATTTATCAAATCTGTTCCTATCTAACGGAACACTATTGGATCAAATGACAAAGGCATTGTTGAGAAAGAGATGGCTTTTCCCGGATGAAATGAAACATTTGATTCATGTAACAGGAGAAAGATTTCCCATTCCTTAGCCGGAAAGATATGTGGCCATGAAAAGGGATTAAGTGGAACAGAATTGACCGGGCGGTAGAGTCGTGGAAACACTTGTTTCTTTTCT
>JAINDJ010000099.1:32500-50000 GCA_019845555.1 Aristolochia fimbriata
AAATAATAAAAAGAAAGATGTCTTTATGCACGACAGAAACAGAAAAGAGGTCCCCGGATGATCTGTATCATGATTGGACTTCTACCAATGATCAAAAAAGATACAACTTGAGCAATGAATTCATAAATAGAATAGAAGCTCTAGACAAAGGGTCCTTCTCTATGGATGTACTCGAAAAAAGGATCCGATTGTGCAATGATGAGAACGAACAAGAATGCTTGCCTAAACTGTATGATCCGTTTTTCAGCGGCCCATATCTTGGAACTATTAAAAGGCTTATTCACGTTCAATCATGAATGATTCAATAACTTTGACTGAGGATTCCATAGGAATGATTTGGATAACTAAAATCTATGGTATGCTCCCAAAAACTCAAAATACCGAGAATTTAAACATGAAACGGATTCATTTAATGTCGAATTATTATCGACATACATTAATAATTTTTTTACCTCAATTAATGATTTTCCTGAGGAATCAACACCTAGTTCAAATTGGGAGCGATTTGCTTTATTAGTTGAAGAACAATGGCGTGGGTCACAAGATGAAATGAAATGCTTTAAATTTCTATTTGATGCAGTTACAACTGATTTAACCGATCAAACAATTATAAAAAACCCCATTGGGGTACAGAAAGTCACTAAAAAAGTGCCTCGATGGTCATATAAATTGACCGACGAGTTTGAAGAAGAAGAGCAAGAAGAGGAAAATGAGGAAGAAACGACAGAGGATCCTGAGATTCGTTCAAGAAAAGCCAAACGTGTGGTAATTTTTAATGATAACAGTGAAAATTCCGATACTGATACTAGTACCAGTACCAGTGACAATAGTAATCAAGCGGAAGAGGTGGCTTTGATACGCTATTCACAACAACCGGATTTTCGCCGGGATCTAATCAAAGGATCTATGCGTGCTCAAAGGCGTAAAACAACTATTTGCGAAATGTTTCAAGGAAACGTGCATTCCCTACTTTTTTTGAACAGACTAAACAAAACATTTTTTTTTTCTTTTGATTTTGATATCTCCAAAATTTTTCGAAATTATGAACCCAATCTTTATAAGTCTGACGGGGAAAAGCCTAGAATTAAAAACTTCAGATTATGAAGATTCTGAGCAGGAGTGGGCAAAAAAAAAAAAGGAAGGAGACAGAGAATAAAAAAGGAGAATGACCGGATAGCAATAGCAGAAACTTGGGATAGTATTATATTTGCTCAAGCAATAAGGGGTTCGATGTTAGTAACCCAATCAATTATTAGAAAATACATTGTACTGCCCTCATTAATAATAGCTAAAAATCTCGCCCGTATGCTCTTATTTCAATCCCCGAGTGGTACGAAGATTTTAAAGATTGGGATAGAAATGCACGTTAAATGCACCTATAATGGTGTTCAATTATCAGAAACAAATTTCCACAAAACTGGTTAACAGATGGTATTCAGATAAAAATACTATTTCCTTTCTGTCTGAAACCTTGGCGCAATAAGGTAAAGACCCCCTTGGAAGTCAATAAAAAGAAAGGAAAAAAAAGAAACAATTTTTGTTTTTTTAACAATCTGGGGAATGGAAGTTGAACTACCCTTTGGTTCTCCCCGAAAACGACCTTCTTTTTTTTAAACCCATTTGTAAAAGAATTCAAAAAAAAAAAAATGACAAAGTTGGAAAAGAAATGTTTCCTAGTTAAAAAAGTTTTAAAAAACAAATAAAAAGGTTTATAAAATTTGCAAAGAAAAAAAAAACAAGCGGGGTTATCAAAAAAATTCTCTTTATTAAAAGAATAATAAAAAGAACTGAAAAAAAGTAAACCCAATTTTTTTTTTTATTCAGTTTAGGAAAATAAAAGTATATGAACAAATGAAAATACAAAGGATTCTATAATCAGTAATAAAATTACCGATGAATCAATCATTCAAATTAGATCCATGGATTGGACAAATTATTCAATCACAGAAAAAAAAATCAAAGATATGGCTGATAGTACAATCACAATCAGAGATCAAATTGAAAGAATCATGAAGGACAAGAAAAAAAAAATTAGAACTCCAGATAAAAATAAAAATCTTATTTCTAATAAGACGAGTTGTGATAATAAAAGGTGGGAATTTTGGAAAGATATTTTGTGGATATCAAAAAAAATAAGTGCGCGATTAATACGCAAATGGCACTACTTTATGAAATCTTTCATTCAAAGAATATACATCGGTATCCGTCTATCTACTATTAACATTCCCAGAAGAAATGCACAACTTTTACTTGAATTAACAAAAAAAACTCTCAATAAATACAATTACAATGATGAAACAAATCAAAAGTAATTGATGAAACGAACAAAATGCAATTCAGTTTATTTCGACTGTAAAAGAATCACTTTCTAATATTAGTAATAATAATTCAAAGACTTATTGTGACTTATCTTCCTTGTCTCAAGGATATGTATTTTACAAATTATCACAAATTCAAGTTATTAATATTAACAAGGATCCCTTAGGATCGGCGCTTCAATATGACGGAGCATATACCTTTTTCAAGGATAGAATAAAGGTGATACGAGAAGTATCTGATTCCAAAACAAGGCATAAAAAACTTCCGAATTCTGGAATCAATGAATGGAAAGACTGGTTAAGAGGTCATCATCAATACAATTTATCTCAGACTAGATGGTCTAGATTAGTACCGCAAAAATGGCGAAATAGAGTCAATCAACGCCATATGATTCAAAATAAAGACTTAAAATTTTTGGATTCATATGAAAAAAACCAATACCAATTCATTCATTACAAAAATGAAAATTCTTATGAAGATAATTCATTGTCAAGTAAAAATAAAAAACAGTACAGATATGCTCTTTTTTAGCACATAAGTATATTAATCATGAGGATAGAAAGAACCCATATATTTATGAGTTCCCGTTACATGTAAATGGGGGACGAAAGATTTCATATAATTACCACAGACCTAAACTCGAATCATTTTATGTATTTGGGAGTACTCCTCGTAGTGATTATTTAGGAAAAGAGTGTATTATTGATACAGTTCAAAATCTGGATCGAAAATATTTTGAGTGTGGAATTCTAAAGTTTTGTCTTAAAAAAATCGAAATCTTGATATTGAAACCAGGGCTAACATGGGTGCGAAGACTAACATTCGCAAAGACAAAGATACTAAGAAAAGGACTAAAAATTTTAAAATAATTAAAAAAAAAAAGGTCTTTTTTATCTCAATCTCATGATTGATCAAAAAATTCACCCACCCAATCAAAAAAAACTTTTTTTGATTGGATGGGAATGAATAAAGAAATGGTATATGGTCCCATATCGAATCTGGAATCTTGGTTCTTGCAAGAATTTATACTGCCTTATCGGCATATAAGATTAAACCCCGGATTATACCAATCAAATTACTTTTTTTTTTAATTTTAATGGAAATGAAAATATTAGTAAAAATCTCAATCAAAAAAAAAAAAGGGTCTTCGTATATCATCAATCAAAACAAAAAAGAATATATTGAATTAAAGAATCGAAATCAAGAAAAAAAAGAACAGCGGGGCCAAGATTCTTTTGGATCTGATCAGAAAACCAAAAGAATCTTGGATCAGATGCACGAAAAACAAAAAGATTTGGAAAAA
The DNA here is from genome assembly GCA_019845555.1 of Aristolochia fimbriata. Lineage (NCBI taxonomy): Eukaryota > Viridiplantae > Streptophyta > Magnoliopsida > Piperales > Aristolochiaceae > Aristolochia > Aristolochia fimbriata. Next base: position 36,123 of record JAINDJ010000099.1, read on the forward strand.
GATTCCGCGGAAACCGAATCAGACATTAAAAATAAAAAAACGTAAAAAAAAAAAAGCAATCTAAAAGCAAGAAGGAGGCAGAACTTGATTTGCTCCTGAAAAAGTATTTTCTTTTTCAATTGAGATGGAATGAAACTCTGAATGAAAAAAAAATAATCAATAATGTTAAGGTATATTGTTTGCTGCTTAGACTGATAAATCCAAATGAAATTGCTATATCCTCTATTGAAAGAGGAGAAATATGTCTGGATGTAATGCTGATTGATAAGGAGCTAACAGTTAGAGAATTGATAACAAAGGGAATATTCATTATCGAACCGGTTCGTCTGTCTCTAAAACAGGATGGACAATTTCTTATGTATCAAACCCTAAGTATTTCATTGGCTCATAAGAGTAAGCACAAAACTAATCCAAGATTTCGAAAAGGCAAATATGTTGATGAGATAAATCCAAATTTTGATGGATCTATTGCACAAGATAGAAAAACGCTTGGGAATAGAGACGAAAATCATTATGATTTACTTTTTCTTCCTGAAAATATTCTATCTCCTGTACGTCGTAGAGAATTGAGAATTCTAATGGATTTCAATTGTGGAAATGGGAATGTTGTAGATAGAAATACAGTACTTTGCAACAGGAATAACATAAAAAAATTGTGTGCAATTTTTAGATGAAATAAGTATCTTGATATAGATACAAATAAATGCATTCAATTAAAATTGTTTCTTTGGCCGAATTATCGATTAGAAGATTTAGCTTGTATGAATCGCTATTGGTTTGATACCAATAATAGTAGTCGTTTCGGTATGTTAAGGATACATATGTACCCACGATACAGAATTATTTGATTGTATATTTTCTTTTTCTATTTTCTATATATCACGCTTATACCTGGTAGACTAGGACAGACATATTTAGATGCACGCTGTCTTACATTCCATTCTGATACATGATAGTAATATTAATTCAATAACGTATTAATTGGATCTAGGACTGAATCGGCGGAATCGTCTTGGGGAAAATCCTTTTCTCTTTCGTGGGTGCAAAACTGTACCATGCTTTCGTATCGAATCAAATTACAAATGAAATTGGATTTATTAATTTAGATTTGCTAAAAAACAAAGTACTATATGAATAAATCTAGATTCCTCTGTGTACCAGATTGAAATAACTGTCATTATTATTCCTGACCGGTAAAACCTATATATAAAAAAAAAAAAAAAAAAAAGAAGAATTATTTTTATGAAAAAAAGTTCATTCATCTCAGTTATTCCGCAAGAAGAAAAAAAAAAAAAACAGGGGATCCGTTGAATTTCAAGTATTTAATTTTACTAATAAGATACGTAGACTTACTTCACATCTAGAATTGCACAGAAAAAGACTATTTATCTCAGAGGTCTACGGAAGATTTTTGGGAAAACGTCAACGGCTGCTGGCTTATTTGTCAAAAAAAAAAAAAAATAGAGTACGTTATAAGGAATTAATTGGTCAGCTGAATATTCGGGAGCCAAAATCGCGTTAATTTGAGAATTGGGAATTCATTTTAATTATTTGGTTTTTTTTTTTATTAGTATTATATCTTGAATTTTGATGAACCTCGTTTTGTTTTCGGTAATTTATGGAATAATGAATCGGGGAAGAAAACATATGACTGTATCGGCTACAAGAAAAGACCTCATGATAGTCAATATGGGCCCTCACCACCCATCAATGCATGGTGTTCTTCGACTCATCCTTACTCTGGATGGTGAAGATGTTATTGACTGTGAACCCATATTAGGTTATTTACATAGAGGAATGGAAAAAATTGCGGAAAACCGAACAATTATACAATATCTGCCTTATGTAACACGTTGGGATTATTTAGCAACTATGTTCACAGAAGCAATAACGGTAAATGGACCAGAACAGTTAGGAAATATTCAAGTACCTAAAAGGGCTAGCTATATCAGAGTAATTATGCTGGAATTGAGTCGTATAGCTTCTCATTTGTTATGGCTTGGACCTTTTATGGCGGATATCGGTGCACAAACTCCTTTCTTCTATATTTTCAGAGAAAGAGAATTGCTATATGATCTATTTGAAGCTGCCACAGGTATGCGAATGATGCACAATTACTTTCGTATCGGAGGGTAGCTGTCGATCTACCTTATGGCTGGATAGATAAATGTTTGGATTTCTGCGATTTTTTTTTTTAACAGAGGTAGTGGAATATCAAAACTTATTACGCGGAATCCCGTTTTTTTTTGCAACGAGTTGAAGGGTAGGCATTATTGATGGAGAAGAAGCAATAAATTGGGGTTTATCAGGACCAATGTTGCGAGCTTCCGGAATCAATGGGATCTTCGTAAAGTTGATCATTATGAGTGTTACGATGAATTCGATTGGGAAGTCCAATGGCAAAAAAGAAGGAGACTCATTAGCTCGTTATTTAGTGCGAATTGGTGAAATGACGGAATCTGTAAAAATTATTCAACAGGCTATAGAAGGAATTCCGGGGGGGCCTATGAGAATTTAGAAGTGCGACGCTTTGATGGGGGCGGCATTCCGAATGGAATGATTTTGACTATCGATTCATTAGTAAAAAAACCTTCGCCTGCTTTTGAATTGTCGAAACAAGAACTTTATGTAAGAGTGGAAGCCCCCAAAGGGAGAATTAGGAATTTTTTTTTGATAGGAGATAATAGTGTTTTCCTTGGAGATGGAAAATTCGTCCGCCAGGTTTCATCAATTTGCAAATTCTCCCTCAGTTAGTTAAAAGAATGAAATTGGCTGATATTATGACGATACTAGGTAGTATAGATATCATTATGGGAGAGGTTGATCGTTGAAATGATAATTGATACGACAAAAGTACAAGCTATCAATTCTTTTTCCAGATCGGAGTCTTTAGAAGAGGTTTATAGCCTCATATGGGCGCTTGTCCCCTTTTTTTTACTCCTGTATTGGGAATCACAATAGGAGTACTGGTGATTGTGTGGTTAGAAAGAGAAATATCTGCAGCATTACAACAACGTATTGGGCTTGAATACGCCGGTCCTTTGGGAATTCTTCAAGCTCTAGCAGATGGGACTAAGCTACTTTTGAAAGAGGATCTTCTTCCATCTAGGGGAGATATTCGTTTATTCAGTATCGGACCGTCTATAGCGGCCATATCCATTTTTTTAAGTTATTCAGTAATTCCTTTTGGTTATCGCCTTATTCTGGCCGATCTCAGTATAGGTGTTTTTTTCTGGATCGCCATTTCCAGTATTGCTCCTATTGGACTTCTTATGTCAGGATATGGATCAAATAATAAATATTCCTTTTCAGGTGGTCTACGAGCTGCTGCTCAATCTATTAGTTATGAAATACCATTAACTCTCTGTGTGTTATCAATATCTCTACGTGTGATTCGTTGGAACATCAACTTTAACTTATCCCCTAGTTTTATTAAAAAAAATGGAATGGACTGATTGACTAAATATCGTCAATTTTCTTTATTCATCACTTGGGTCGATGAGCTAAACCAGATAGTTATATGAGTGAAATAAAACTGCTTATGAATTTGCAGTAATAAGATTCATTCTCATTCCCTATGTACGAGGGTAAAGTCGAAGTAAACATAAGCAGCGGAAACTGTTTACCCCAAGATTGGATGATTAGTCATCATGGCTTGAAGCGGGTACAAAAGATCAATTCTATGGAGTTTTTACAATTTTATCCATATTTTGGATCAAAAAAAAAAAAAAGGTGGGCGGTTAGAAAGAAACACTAAGATACGTAAAGGATTAGTAATGGAAATAATGTAAGGTATCCAAAAAGATATTTTTGCATGAAAGGAATCATAATGAGGGCTTTACGTTGGTAGAAATGATCAAGTAGTACTTCCTGATGATTCCGATCCAGAGTATACTCTTACCCACTGATTAAAGAAATGACTATCGGGAACGAAATAATCCTTTATTTTTTAGAATCCCCTTCTGATAAAGAAGAACAGGAACGAAAGAAATGGAATGCAAAAATGAAAATGATAAGAGATCTTTTTTTTTTTATTCTTTCTTTCTCTGATCTACATTGATATAGATAGAATGGAATTCTTATCAAGATTCATGAATTTGTGCGGGGGTCTAATTATTTTTTCGTAATCGCACACTATGGGTCGAAATTTTTACCGATACAGCAGATATTTTATTGAAGGATTCAGTTATTGCTGAACAAAGAAAAATTTTGGCATTATATAAAAAAAAAAAAGGGATGAGATCAATTCCGAAGCACTTTTACTTTTATTTGTTATTATAGCAGACAGAATTCCATTGGTTTAATTAGGGGCTCCCCGATGAATCTTTACTTTAGCTACTCAAAAAAAAAAAAAAGCAAGCCGGGGTAATACCGAGTCAGTCCTTAAATTTATTTGTGGCCATTGAGGAGCCGTATGAAGCGGAGGTCTCATGTACGGTTCTGGAATAGCGATAGGAACAGTGATGTTATCATCGACTATAATTATCTAACAGTTCAAGTACGATTGATATAGTTGAGGCACAGTCTAAATATGGATTTTTTGGGGTGGAATCTGTGGCGCCAACCCATAGGGGTTTATAGTTTTCTAGTTTCTTCCCTAGCAGAATGTGAGAGATTACCCTTTGATTTACCAGAAGCGGAAGAGGAATTAGTAGCAGGTTATCAAACCGAATATTCGGGTATAAAATTTGGTTTATTTTACATTGCGTCTTACCTAAATCTACTGGTTTCTTCATTATTTGTAACAGTTCTGTACTTGGGGGGGTGGAATTCCTCTATTCCGTACATATTAATTCCAGCTTTTTTTTTTGGAATAAATAAACCAGGGGGTCTTTGAAACTACAATTGGTATCTTCATTACGTTAGCTAAAGCCTATTTGTTCCTGTTCATTCCTATCACAACAAGGTGGACTTTACCTAGGATGAGAATGGACCAACTATTAAATCTTGGGTGGAAATTTCTTTTACCTGTTTCTCTAGGTAATCTATTATTGACAACTTCTTTCCAACTCCTTTTGCTGTAACAGAATATGAAATTCTAGGTTCATAACCTCTCTCAAGCAAGAGAAAGAAACATCAAATTATTCATGGATATCCACGATATGTTTCCTATGGTGACTGGGTTCATGAATTATGGTCAACAAACAGTACGAGCTGCAAGGTACATTGGTCAAAGTTTCATGATTACTTTATCCCACGTGAATCGTTTACCTGTAACTATTCAATATCCTTATGAAAAATCGATTACATCAGAGCGTTTCCGCGGTCGAATCCACTTTGAATTTGATAAATGTATTGCTTGTGAAGTATGTGTTCGTGTATGTCCCATAGATTTACCTGTTGTTGATTGGAGATTGGAAACAGATATTAGAAAGAAACGGCTGCTTAATTATAGTATTGATTTTGGAATCTGTATATTTTGTGGAAACTGCGTCGAGTATTGTCCAACAAATTGTTTATCAATGACTGAGGAATATGAACTTTCCACTTATGATCGTCACGAATTGAATTATAATCAAATTGCTTTGGGTCGTCTACCAGTGTCAATAATTGGGGATTACACAATTCAAACAAGCAATTATGAATTAAACTCAAATAAATAAAAATAGCCGCGGATAAACCCTTTTCCTTTTTCAATAATGATAATGATTACCAATACCAAAATGACCAAATTCCTAAGATTGTGTTTTGATGAAGGTTCTTTCATTTTGCATTTTGGTTCGGCATTAACCACAAATCATAACTATAACTACTGATTTGTGGGAATCATGGCTTGATTTGAATTCAAAATAGAATTCATATATCTGTGGTGATTTCCCAATTCCGAACTACACTTTGACTTTCAAATACAGAAGTGGGATTGGGCCAATAACAGTATCCGCGTCAATCCACATCCCATTAAGATTTAATTCAATTAAAAAAAAAAACGTATCATCATAGGCAAAAAAAAATAGGGTAACCCCCTTTTCCTGGCCCGGTCAGTAAGGTCATGAAATATTTCTACTTAACTCTTATTTTACATATAATGGATTTACCTGGACCAATACATGATATTCTTTTAGTATTTCTGGGATCAGGTCTTATATTAGGAAGTCTCAGGTAGTATTACTTACGAATCCCATTTTTCTGCCTTTTCTTTGGGATTGGTTCTTGTTTCTATATCCTTATTCTATATTCCATCTAACTCCTATTTTGTAGCTGCTGCTGCGGCTCCTGATTTACGTGGGGGCCGTAAATGTCTTAATCATATTTGCCGTGATGTTCATGAAAGGTTCAGAATATTCCAATGATTTCTCTCTTTGGACCGTTGGGGATGGGATTACTTCACTGGTTTGTACAACTATTTTGTTTTCATTAATTACTACTATCTTAGATACGTCATGGTACGGGATTATTTGGACTACAAAATCAAGCCAGATTATAGAACAGGACCTGATAAGTAACGTTCAACAAATTGGGATTCATTTATCAACAGATTTTTATCTTCCATTTGAACTTGTTTCTATAATTCTTTTAGTTGCTTTGATAGGTGCAATTGCTATGGCTCGTCAGTAAAAAATAGTTAGAATTATAAATCTAAAAAATCAAAAAAAAATAAGGCCTTGTTTTGTTCTGCCTTATTGTTAGTACATCTACTTTCCTTCATTTTGTTGATATGGAATATAAAATAATAAAGAGTTTAGTTCTATCCATTACCAATGCTTTCGTTTGTTACGCACTTGTTATATTCGAGTCAATCAAATCGGTTAAAATTTGTCGTTCATATTGAAATGAATCGAGATTGATGAGGAGTTAGTCAATGATGCTCGAACATGGACTTGTTTTGAGTGCCTATTTATTTTCTATCGGTATTTATGGATTGATCACAAGCCGAAACATGGTTAGAGCACTTATGTGCCTTGAGCTTATACTGAATGCGGTTAATCTAAATCTCGTAACATTTTCTGATTTATTTGATAGTCGTCAATTAAAGGAGACATTTTATCGATCTTTGTTATAGCTATTGCCGCCGCTGAAGCAGCTATTGGACCGGCTATTGTTTCCTCGATCCATCGTAACAGAAAATCAACTCGTATCAATCAATCAAATTTGTTGAATAAATAGTCGTAGTCGTAATGATATAGAATAGATATAAATAAACATGGATATCCTTCTATATATATATGGATCGAATATGAATAGATAGATATAATTTATCTAATTCTAAAATTCTAAAATTAGAATTAATATGCCTAACTCGTTGATGTTTGCCCGAAACATAAGAAATCAAAGTATCTTGGCCCTTTCTCATGAACAGATCCGGAAATCTATTGATTATAAAAAAAACCAATTCAGGTAACCCACTGATTCGTCTGGTGTCTAGAATACATGATTTATTTACTACTTATTTTATTTATTTTTTTTACCAGATCGAAATTAAATTAATAATAGTCAAAATTTTTATAGATCAATGTCACATTCAGTAAAGATTTATGATACCTGTATAGGATGTACTCAATGTGTACGAGCGTGTCCTACAGATGTATTGGAAATGATACCTTGGGACGGATGTAAAGCTAAGCAAATAGCTTCCGCTCCAAGAACAGAGGACTGCGTGGGTTGTAAAAGATGTGAATCCGCTTGTCCAACGGATTTCTTGAGCGTACGGGTTTATTTATGGCATGAGACAACTCGCAGTATGGGTCTAGCTTATTGATACGTTCTAGAAAACTCCATTGGAATACATTTGATTCTTCTTTACCGACAAAGACCCCGTACTCGGCAAAGGAAAATAGAATATATTATTTTTTATTTTATTCCGGGGGCGGGTCTTTCTGGTCAAAGTCTATCTTGTCTTTACCACGAGCTATTTTCCTTGGTTAACAATAATTGTTGTTTTGCCAATATCCGCGGGTTTGTTAATTTTATTTCTCCCTCATAGGGGGAATAAGGGAGTTAGGTGGTATACTATATGTATATGCTTGTTGGAGCTGCTTCTAACAACCTATGCATTCTGTTATTATTTCCAATTCGACGACCCATTAATCCAATTGGAGGAAGATTATAAATGGATAAATATTTTTGATTTTCACTGGAGACTGGGAATCGATGGACTTTCCATAGGACCCATTTTACTAACGGGATTTATTACTACTTTAGCTACCTTAGCGGCTTGGCCAGTTACTCGGGATTCTCGATTGTTCTATTTCCTTATGTTAGCAATGTACAGTGGTCAAATAGGATTATTTTCCTCCCGAGACCTTTACTTTTTTTTCGTCATGTGGGAGTTAGAATTAATTCCTGTTTACCTACTTCTATCTATGTGGGGGTAAGAAACGTTTGTACTCAGCTACAAAGTTTATTTTTTGTACACTGCTGGGGGTTCCATTTTTTTTCTTTTAATAGGGGTTCTAGGTATGGGTTTATACGGGTCGAATGGCCCAACATTAAATTTTGAAACATCAGCTAATCAATCATATTCCGCAGCATTGGAAATAATATTCTATTTTGGCTTCCTTATTGCTTATGCTGTCAAATCACCGATTATACCCCTACATACATGGTTACCAGATACCCATGGGGAAGCACATTACAGTACATGTATGCTTCTAGCCGGAATCTTATTAAAAATGGGAGCATATGGATTGATTCGGATCAATATGGAATTATTACCCCATGCTCATTCTATATTTTCTCCATGGTTGATGATAGTAGGAGCAATTCAAATAATCTATGCAGCTTCAACTTCTCCAGGTCAAGGCAATTTTAAAAAAGAGAATAGCCTATTCTTCCGTATCTCATATGGGTTTCATAATTATAGGAATTGGTTCCATAACCGATACGGGACTCAACGGACTATTTTACAAATAATCTCTCATGGATTTATTGGTGCTGCACTTTTTTTTTTTTCTTGGCGGGAACGAGTTATGATCGAATACGCCTTGTTTATCTCGACGAAATGGGCGGAATTGCGATCCCAATGCCAAAATATTTACCATGTTCAGTAGTTTTTCGATGGCTTCTCTTGCATTGCCGGGAATGAGTGGTTTTGCTGCGGGTTAGTTTTTTTTTGGAATAATTACTAGCTCTAAATATTTTTTAATTCCCAAAATACTAATTACTTTTGTAATGGCTATTGGAATTATATTAACTCCTATTTATTCATTATCTATGTTACGTCAGATGTTCTATGGATACAAGCTTTTCAACATTACAAACTCTTATTTTTTGGATTCTGGACCACGAGAATTATTTATTTCGACCTGTATCTTTTTACCTGTAATAGGTATTGGTCTTTATCCCGATTTAGTTCTCTCGTTATCAGTTGACAAGGTTGAAGCTATTCTAGCTAAATTTTTTTATAAAAATTAGAATTAGATAGAATAAGACATAAAGTAAAAAAACTCCTTTGATTTTTTAAAATCATTTTTTCTATTTCTATAACTATAAATAATATAATATAAAAAAAAATCAAAAAAAAAAGCGAAGTGGTTTGGAATTGTAATCAGATACATCCGGAGTTTTTGAGAACCATTACACATTACATTGGTTCTCAAAAACTCAAAAAAAACTTTCGCTATCTCTGGGAGACCACTATGGATTCTTCGAACTTTTTCTTCAATTAGATGTTAATGTGAATGAACCATAACTATGTAGTCCTACCCTAATATATTGACTCCGAAATAACATATCAAATTATCAGAAATCCCGCCGAAGCCACCATTGCAGAATTCACACCTTGCAAACTTTGAGCCGTTCTAGTATGTAAATAAATCGCGAATATGGTCCAAGTAATAAATGCCCAAGTTTCCTTAGGGTCCCAATTCCAATAAGATCCCCATGCTTCATTAGCCCATACTGCTCCCCGAAAGAATACCTATGGTTAAAAAAAGTAAATCCTAGACTAATAACACGATAACTCCAACGATCAATTGTTGAGTAAATTGATACTTGTGATAATTTCTAAATGAAAGAAAGTAGGTGCTTTGTAAAACACTTCCTTTTTCATTTAAGTATTATATCTCATCAAAGAAAATGACCCAATTAAAAATTTTTACTTTTACTAAGAATATCTATGTTTTTCTAAATGTAATGACTAAAAGAGCTACTGATAATAACGATCCGCATAAAAGAGCTCCGTAGCTCAATAACATCATACTCACGTGCATCATTAACCACTGGGATTGTAAAGCAGGCACTAATATTGCGGATGGATGCATTTCAGTTAAAAGCCCCGAAGTGGCAAAGCCTTGAGTAAAAATAGCACTTGGAGCTGTTATTGCGCTTAAATGATTTTTATGGTTCCGTATTTTAGAAACCATATGAAAAACAGAAAAACTCCACGAAAGGAACATTAATGATCCATATAAATCATTTAATGGGAAATGTCTCGAATAAATCCAACGAGTAACTAATAATCCTGTTATACATAAAAAAGTAACTATCATACCTTTTTCTGACGAATCACATAGTCCTACGATTTCATGAACTAGCAATTTCATTAAATTAATCGTAATGACAATTGAAATAATCGAAAAACAGATGTGAGTTAATATATGTTCTAAAGTTTCAAATATCAAAAAAAAACAATTTTAATTTTAAAAACGGGGTTTCCATTCTAATTAATTATATTATAGAAATCCAGAATGGAATTCAGTATCAGTGTGGGATCTATTGTGCCCCTTTAGATAGAGGATAGGATGCCGCCACTCAGTTCGAACCGAGATGCTCTGGCACTGCTTCCTAAGAGCAGCGTGTCTACCAATTTCACCATGGCGGCTTGATGGAAATCATAATAGCCCATATTAGATTCATTCGTCGATGCAATCAATGTTATTTATTTTCCATTTATTTTCCGAAACATTAGAAAGTAATGGTTCAATAAAAATTTGTTCAAATATTTATTTGAACGTTCAATAATAGTTAACTTAGTATCATGATATGTTATCGGTTTTAACAATGGGATTTCATCTGGATAATTCATTTCCGATTTATCTGATTTCATGGATGCAAAAAAAAAAAGTAAAAAGATTTTTTTTTTCATTACATCCGACATTACATCCGAAGAATTTTTCAAAAAAAAAAAAAAAAAAAAAAAAAAAAAACAAGCGAAGTGATGGGGAAAATGACAATCCCCATCTCCTGAACTCCTGAATTATAAAAAAAAAAAGGTGAAATCCTTATCTTGTATGTAACTGCTTTTGTTTGAAAAAAAAAAAAAAAAAAAAGACAAATAGTCCCGTTTTTAGACCCCCGTTAGACCGTTAGACAGAAAAATGGAATTTGTTTTCTACATGCGACAATATCGGGTTCTATCTCATATGGATGAGTTCAAAACATTAGTTAATGTAAATTATTCATCTTCTATTGTATATTGGAAACCCTCTAATTCATCGAGTCATATTGATTTAGAGTATTCCAAGGCTTTACTTTATTATTGTCGCACAAAAAAACTTTTTGAATGTCCAGTAGAAATAGATTTAGCTAAGGATAAAGCCTTTTCCGCGGCCCAATAACCTCTTTTTTTCCAAATATTTCTACGAATACGCTTCTTTGACATAGAAGTACGTTTCTTTGGAACTGCCATCTTAAAAGTGACTCATTTAGATAGTTGGATGTGAAAGACATGTATTACTCAAAAAGGATCGTTCTTTCTATTCATTATCTATATTTATTCCATAACGAAGACTTTCTTGATTACATTACATCAAAAATATGGATACACACACGTTGATATAGTATCACTCGGAATAAAAAGAAAAGAAATAGAATAAAAAAAAAAAAAGAATGATGTCATTCTTATCATTCTTATTCTTAAAGTTCTTAAAGGAAGTTATTTTTCACGTCTTTTACAATAATGTTAAAAGATAATTTGTACTAATCGGTGACGTGATATTCTTATTCAAATCCATATATATCAGATGCCATAGAAATCGAATCGTTTGCTCGCTATTCTTAATCTTTTTTAATCTTCTTAATCTTTTTTAATCTTAATAATATAAAAAAAAAAGCTTTCAATTAATATCTCAGTCTATTTATATATTGTTATTGTTGTGATTTTAACTAAATTGAAAAGAAAAGTTTAAGATAAGAACAGAACCTTTACATCTAATTTAAGAAAACAATAATGTAACATTTTCGATTAATTAATCAATTGAATCAATCTTGAAAGTAGAGTACCTATAATTATTAAAATTAAATAAAGACTAATAAAAATTTATTGAAAAATAAAAATAATTTTTTTTTTTTTTTTTAGTAATCTTTTATTTCAGTTCTATGCAAAATAATGAGTATTATAGGATTTATAATAAACATAAGTTTATTTGATTGGAATAAAAGCTAATCAATCAGTTCCGCAATTAATCAGTTACTAACTAGTAATAAACTATAAACTAACTAAAATAACTAGATCTTCATTAGTTGGAGTTATTGGCAAATCCTATATTCAGAATCTAGTATTTTTTTTTTTTTTGATAGAATTTCTATATGGATATAAATCGCCATAGTATTAGAATGGTTGAAAATCTCATACTCCATTCTATATGTTAATAAATATCTTATTAATTACTAGGTAGTAATAGTTAAATAGTAATTTGGTTATTTGAGGAAATGCAACTTCTCAATTGGAGTAATTGGAATATTTAAAATATCTGGTAAAGAATCAAAATAATTAATGATTTCAAATCATATTTGAGTTCTCTTAATGAAATAAGAGCTGGTGAATCGGAAACAATTAAAAAAAAAAAAAAAAGTTTTTTTTATTTTATGTTTATGGAACATACATATCAATATGCATGGATCATACCTTTCATTCCACTTCCAATTACTATGTTAATTGGATTGGGACTTCTGCTTGTTCCGACCGCAACAAAAAGTATTCGCCGGGTGTTGGCTTTTCCTAGTGTTGCATTGCTAAACATAGCGCTGGGTTTTCGGTCGATCTAGCTATTAAACAAATAAATGGGGTTCCACTTATCAATATCTAGGGTCTTGGACCGTCAATAATGACTTTTCCTTAGAGTTTGGCTACTTGATCGATTCACTTACTTCTATTATGTCAATACTAATCACTACTGTTGGAATAATGGTTCTTATTTATAGTGACAATTATATGTCTCACGATCAAGGATATTTGAGATTTTTTTTTGCTTATATGAGTTTTTTTCAATGCTTCCATGTTGGGATTAGTTACTAGCTCAATTTGATACAAATTTATATTTTTTGGGAACTCGTAGGAATGTGCTCCTATCTATTAATAGGATTTTGGTTCACACGCCCGATTGCGGCGAATGCTTGTCAAAAAGCATTTGTAACTAATCGTGTAGGGGATTTTGGTTTATTATTAGGAATCTTAGGTCTTTATTGGATAACGGGCAGTTTCGAATTTCGGGATTTGTTCGAAATTTTCAATAACTTGATCCATAATGATGGGGTCAGTTTATTATTTGCGACTCTGTGTGCCTCTCTATTATTTCTCGGTTCAGTTGCTAAATCTGCGCAATTCCCCTTCATGTATGGTTACCTGATGCAATGGAGGGACCTACCCTATTTCGGCTCTTATACATGCGGCTACCATGGTAGCGGCGGGAATTTTCTTGTCGCTAGACTTTTTCCTCTTTTCACAGTCATACCTTACATAATGAATCTCATTTCTTTCATAGGTGTAATAACGGTATTTTTAGGGGCTACTTTGGCTCTTGCTCAAAGAGACATTAAGAGAAGTTTAGCCTATTCAACAATGTCTCAATTGGGTTATATTATGTTAGCTTCAGGGATAGGTTCTTATCGAGCTGCCTTATTCCATTTGATCACCCATGCATATTCGAAAGCATTATTATTTTTTAGGATCGGATCAATTATCCATTCAATGGAACCCCTTGTTGGATATTCTCCAGAAAA
>JAINDJ010000100.1:0-67554 GCA_019845555.1 Aristolochia fimbriata
AGGAAAATGTATAAATTTTTGTGTAAATAAGAACTTTCTTCCCATATCATTACATTACCTATGGAAACAGACACGCTTTGGTCCGTATTTGCGAAAATGGGTCGATAATGAAATCCATGGCTGTGAATTCGAAGTTCTTCTTTGAAAATAAAGGTAAACTACATCTGAAACAACAAGATAACATTAATCATACAAAAGTAAGAAAATGTGTAAATTTTTGTATAAAAAGGAACTTTCTTCCCACATCCTGATTTTACCTATGGAAACAGACACTCTTTGGTCTGTATCTGCGAAAATAGGTCGATAATGAAATCCATGGCTATGGTCTACTTCTTCATTGAAAATAAAGGTAAACTACAACTGAAACAAGAAGATAACATTAATCATACAAAAGTAGGAAAATGTGTAAATTTTTTGTGTAAATAGGAACTTTCTTCCCATATCATTACATTACCTATGGAAACAGACACGCTTTGGTCCATTATATGCTAAAATGGGTTGATAATGAAATCCATGGCTATGGTCGACTTCTTCATTGAAAATAAAGGTAAACTACAACTGAAACAACAAGATATCATTAACCATACAAATGTAGGAAAAGGAGTAAATTTTTTTTGTGTAAATGGGAACTTTCTTCCCACATCATTACATTACCTATGGAAACAGACACGCTTTGGTCCATATCAGCGAAAATGGGTCGATAATGAAATCCATGGCAATGGTCGACTTCTTCATTGTTAATAAAGGTAAACTACAACTGAAACAACAAGATATCATTAATCATACAAAAGTAGGAAAATGTATAAATTTTTGTGTAAATAAGAACTTTCTTCCAATATCATTACATTACCTATGGAAACAGACACGATTTGGTCTGTATCTGCGACAATGGTCAATAATGAAATCCATGGCTAAGGTCGACTTCTTCATTGAAAAAAAGGTAAACTACAACTGAAACAACAAGATATCATTAACCATACAAATGTAGGAAAAAGAGTAAATTTTTGTGTAAATGGGAACTTTCTTCCCATATCATTACATTACCTATGGAAACAGACACGCTTTGGTCCGTATTTGCAAAAATGGGTCGATAATGAAATCCATGGCTATGGTCGACTTCTTCATTGAAAATAAAGGTAAACTACAACTGAAACAACAAGATATCATTAATCATACAAGAGTAGGAAAAGGTGTAAATTTTTGTATAAAAAGGAACTATCTTCCCACATCCTGACATTACCTATGGAAACAGACACTCTTTGGTCTGTATCTGCGAAAATAGGTCGATAATGAAATCCATGGCTATGGTCGACTTCTTCGTTGAAAATAAAGGTAAACTACAACTGAAACAAGAAGATAACATTAATCATACAAAAGTAGGAAAATGTGTAAATTTTTGTGTAAATAGGAACTTTCTTCCCATATCATTACATTACCTATGGAAACAGACACGCTTTGGTCCGTATCTGCTAAAATGGGTTGATAATGAAATCCATGGCTATGGTCGACTTCTTCATTGAAAATAAAGGTAAACTACAACTGAAACAACAAGATATCATTAATCATACAAAAGTAGGAAAAGGTGTAAATTTTTTTGTGTAAATAGGAACATTCTTCCCATATCATTACATTACCTATGAAAACAGACACGCTTTGGTCCGTATATATGCAAAAAAATGGGTGGTTAATGAAATCCATGGCTATATGGTCGACTTCTTCATTGAAAATAAAGGTAAACTACAACTGAAACAACAAGATATCATTAACCATACAAATGTAGGAAAAGGAGTAAATTTTTGTGTAAATGGGAACTTTCTTCCCATATCATTACATTACCTATGGAAACAGACACGCTTTGGTCCGTATCTGCAAAAATGGGTCGTTAATGAAATCCATGACTATGGTCGACTTCTTCATTGAAAATAAAGGTAAACTACAACTGAAACAACAAGATATCATTAACCATACAAATGTAGGAAAAGGAGTAAATTTTTGTGTAAATGGGAACTTTCTTCCCATATCATTACATTACCTATGGAAACAGACACGCTTTGGTCCGTATCTGCGAAAATGGGTCGATAATGAAATCCTTGGCTATGGTCGACTTCTTCATTGAAAATAAAGGTAAACTACAACTGAAACAACAAGATATCATTAATCATACAAAAGTAGGAAAAAATATAAATTTTTGTGTAAATAAGAACTTTCTTCCCATATCATTACATTACCTATGGAAACAGACACGCTTTGGTCCGTATTTGCGAAAATGGGTCGATAATGAAATCCATGGCTATGGTCGACTTCTTCATTGAAAATAAAGGTAAACTACATCTGAAACAACAAGATAACATTAATCATACAAAAGTAGGAAAATGTGTAAATTTTTGTATAAAAAGGAACTTTCTTCCCACATCCTGACATTACCTATGGAAACAGACACTCTTTGGTCTGTATCTGCGAAAATAGGTCGATAATGAAATCCATGGCTATGGTCTACTTCTTCATTGAAAATAAAGGTAAACTACAACTGAAACAAGAAGATAACATTAATCATACAAAAGTAGGAAAATGTGTAAATTTTTGTGTAAATAGGAACTTTCTTCCCATATCATTACATTACCTATGGAAACAGACACGCTTTGGTCCGTATATGCAAAAATGGGTCGTTAATGAAATCCATGGCTATGGTCGACTTCTTCATTGAAAATAAAGGTAAACTACAACTGAAACAACAAGATATCATTAACCATACAAATGTAGGAAAAGGATTAAATTTTTGTGTAAATGGGAACTTTCTTCCCACATCATTACATTACCTATGGAAACAGACACGCTTTGGTCCGTATCAGCGAAAATGGGTCGATAATGAAATCCATGGCAATGGTCGACTTCTTCATTGTTAATAAAGGTAAACTACAACTGAAACAACAAGATATCATTAATCATACAAAAGTAGGAAAAAAATAAATTTTTGTGTAAATAAGAACTTTCTTCCAATATCATTACATTACCTATGGAAACAGACACGATTTGGTCCATTATCTGCGAAAATGGTCAATAATGAAATCCATGGCTAAGGCCGACTTCTTCATTGAAAATAAAGGTAAACTACAACTGAAACAACAAGATATCATTAACCATACAAATGTAGGAAAAAGAGTAATTTTTTTTTGTGTAAATGGGAACTTTCTTCCCATATCATTACATTACCTATGGAAACAGACACGCTTTGGTCCGTATTTGCAAAAATGGGTCGATAATGAAATCCATGGCTATGGTCGACTTCTTCATTGAAAATAAAGGTAAACTACAACTGAAACAACAAGATATCATTAATCATACAAGAGTAGGAAAAGGTGTAAATTTTTTATATAAAAGGAACTATCTTTCCACATCCTGACATTACCTATGGAAACAGACACTCTTTGGTCTGTATCTGCGAAAATAGGTCGATAATGAAATCCATGGCTATGGTCGACTTCTTCGTTGAAAATAAAGGTAAACTACAACTGAAACAAGAAGATAACATTAATCATACAAAAGTAGGAAAATGTGTAAATTTTTGTGTAAATAGGAACTTTCTTCCCATATCATTACATTACCTATGGAAACAGACACGCTTTGGTCCGTATCTGCTAAAATGGGTCGATAATGAAATCCATGGCTATGGTCGACTTCTTCATTGAAAATAAAGGTAAACTACAACTGAAACAACAAGATATCATTAATCATACAAAAGTAGGAAAAGGTGTAAATTTTTGTGTAAATAGGAACATTCTTCCCATATCATTACATTACCTATGAAAACAGACACGCTTTGGTCCGTATATGCAAAAATGGGTGGTTAATGAAATCCATGGCTATGGTCGACTTCTTCATTGAAAATAAAGGTAAACTACAACTGAAACAACAAGATATCATTAACCATACAAATGTAGGAAAAGGAGTAAATTTTTGTGTAAATGGGAACTTTCTTCCCATATCATTACATTACCTATGGAAACAGACACGCTTTGGTCCGTATCTGCAAAAATGGGTCGTTAATGAAATCCATGACTATGGTCGACTTCTTCATTGAAAATAAAGGTAAACTACAACTGAAACAACAAGATATCATTAACCATACAAATGTAGGAAAAGGAGTAAATTTTTGTGTAAATGGGAACTTTCTTCCCATATCATTACATTACCTATGGAAACAGACACGCTTTGGTGGTCAGTATCTGCGAAAATGGGTCGATAATGAAATCCTTGGCTATGGTCGACTTCTTCATTGAAAAAAATGGTAAAACAACTGAAACAACAAGATATCATTAATCATACAAAAGTAGGAAAAAATATAAATTTTTTGTGTAAATAAGAACTTTCTTCCCATATCATTACATTACCTATGGAAACAGAGACACGCTTTGGTTCGTATTTGCGAAAATGGGTCGATAATGAAATCCATGGCTGTGGTCGACTTCTTCATTGAAAATAAAGGTAAACTACATCTGAAACAACAAGATAACATTAATCATACAAAAGTAGGAAAATGTGTAAATTTTTTGTATAAAAAAGAACTTTCTTCCCACATCCTGACATTACCTATGAAACAGACAGACACTCTTTGGTGCGTATCTGCGAAAATAGGTCGATAATGAAATCCATGGCTATGGTCTACTTCTTCATTGAAAATAAAGGTAAACTACAACTGAAACAAAAAGATAACATTAATCATACAAAAGTAGGAAAATGTGTAAATTTTTTTGTGTAAATAGGAACTTTCTTCCCATATCATTACATTACCTATGGAAACAGACACGCTTTGGTCCAGTATATATGCAAAAATGGGTCGTTAATGAAATCCATGGCTATGGTCGACTTCTTCATTGAAAATAAAGGTAAACTACAACTGAAACAACAAGATATCATTAACCATACAAATGTAGGAAAAGGATTAATTTTTTTTGTGTAAATGGGAACTTTCTTCCCACATCATTACATTACCTATGGAAACAGACACGCTTTGGTCCGTATCAGCGAAAATGGGTCGATAATGAAATCCATGGCAATGGTCGACTTCTTCATTGTTAATAAAGGTAAACTACAACTGAAACAACAAGATATCATTAATCATACAAAAGTAGGAAAATGTATAAATTTTTGTGTAAATAAGAACTTTCTTCCAATATCATTACATTACCTATGGAAACAGACACGATTTGGTCCGTATCTGCGAAAATGGTCAATAATGAAATCCATGGCTAAGGCCGACTTCTTCATTGAAAATAAAGGTAAACTACAACTGAAACAACAAGATATCATTAACCATACAAATGTAGGAAAAGAGTAAATTTTTGTGTAAATGGGAACTTTCTTCCCATATCATTACATTACCTATGGAAACAGACACGCTTTGGTCCATATTTGCAAAAATGGGTCGATAATGAAATCCATGGCTATGGTCGACTTCTTCATTGAAAATAAAGGTAAACTACAACTGAAACAACAAGATATCATTAATCATACAAGAGTAGGAAAAAGTGTAAATTTTTGTATAAAAAGGAACTATCTTTCCACATCCTGACATTACCTATGGAAACAGACACTCTTTGGTCTGTATCTGCGAAAATAGGTCGATAATGAAATCCATGGCTATGGTCGACTTCTTCGTTGAAAATAAAGGTAAACTACAACTGAAACAAGAAGATAACATTAATCATACAAAAGTAGGAAAATGTGTGTAATTTTTTTTGTGTAAATAGGAACTTTCTTCCCATATCATTACATTACCTATGGATGGAAACAGACACAGCTTTGGTCATTATCTGCTAAAATGGGTCGATAATGAAATCCATGGCTATGGTCGACTTCTTCATTGAAAATAAAGGTAAACTACAACTGAAACAACAAGATATCATTAATCATACAAAAGTAGGAAAAGGTGTAAATTTTTTTGTGTAAATAGGAACATTCTTCCCATATCATTACATTACCTATGAAAACAGACACGCTTTGGTCCGTATATGCAAAAATGGGTGGTTAATGAAATCCATGGCTATGGTCGACTTCTTCATTGAAAATAAAGGTAAACTACGACTGAAACAACAAGATATCATTAACCATACAAATGTAGGAAAAGGAGTAAATTTTTGTGTAAATGGGAACTTTCTTCCCATATCATTACATTACCTATGGAAACAGACACGCTTTGGTCCGTATCTGCAAAAATAGGTCGTTAATGAAATCCATGACTATGGTCGACTTCTTCATTGAAAATAAAGGTAAACTACAACTGAAACAAAAAGATATCATTAACCATACAAATGTAGGAAAATGAGTAAATTTTTGTGTAAATGGGAACTTTCTTCCCATATCATTACATTACCTATGGAAACAGGCACGCTTTGGTCCGTATCTGTGAAAATGGGTCGATAATGAAATCCTTGGCTATGGTCGACTGCTTCATTGAAAATAAAGGTAAACTACAACTGAAACAACAAGATATCATTATTCATACAAAAGTAGGAAAATGTATAAATTTTTTTTGTAAATAAGAACTTTCTTCCCATATCATTACATTACCTATGGAAACAGAGACACGCTTTGGTCTGTAGTATTTGCGAAAAATGGGTCGATAATGAAATCCATGGCTATGGTCGACTTCTTCATTGAAAATAAAGGTAAACTACATCTGAAACAACAAGATAACATTAATCATACAAAAGTAGGAAAATGTGTAAATTTTTTGTATAAAAGGAACTTTCTTCCCACATCATGACATTACCTATGGAAACAGACACTCTTTTGGTGCGTATCTGCGAAAAATAGGTCGATAATGAAATCCATGGCTATGGTCTACTTCTTCATTGAAAATAAAGGTAAACTACAACTGAAACAAGAAGATAACATTAATCATACAAAAAGTAGGAAAATGTGAAAATTTTTGTGTAAATAGGAACTTTCTTCCCATATCATTACATTACCTATGGAAACAGACACGCTTTGGTCCATTATATATGCAAAAATGGGTCGTTAATGAAATCCATGGCTATGGTCGATTTCTTCATTGAAAATAAAGGTAAACTACAACTGAAACAACAAGATATCATTAACCATACAAATGTAGGAAAAGGAGTAAATTTTTTTTGTGTAAATGGGAACTTTCTTCCCACATCATTACATTACCTATGGAAACAGACACGCTTTGGTCCATTATCTGCGAAAATGGGTCGATAATGAAATCCATGGCAATGGTCGACTTCTTCATTGAAAATAAAGGTAAACTACAACTGAAACAACAAGATATCATTAACCATACAAATGTAGGAAAAATGAGTAAATTTTTGTGTAAATGGGAACTTTCTTCCCATATCATTACATTACCTATGGAAACAGAGACGCTTTTTTGGTCCGTATTTGCAAAAATGGGTCGATAATGAAATCCATGGCTATGGTCGACTTCTTCATTGAAAATAAAGGTAAACTACAACTGAAACAACAAGATATCATTAATCATACAAAAGTAGGAAAAGGTGTAAATTTTTTTTGTATAAAAGGAACTATCTTCCCACATCATGACATTACCTATGGAAACAGACACTCTTTGGTCAGTATTCTGCGAAAATAGGTCGATAATGAAATCCATGGCTATGGTCGACTTCTTCATTGAAAATAAAGGTAAACTACAACTGAAACAAGAAGATAACATTAATCATACAAAAGTAGGAAAATGTGTAAATTTTTTGTGTAAATAGGAACTTTCTTCCCAAATCATTACATTACCTATGGAAACAGACACGCTTTGGTCCAGTATCTGCTAAAATGGGTCGATAATGAAATCCATGGCTATGGTCGACTTCTTCATTGAAAATAAAGGTAAACTACAACTGAAACAACAAGATATCATTAATCATACAAAAGTAGGAAAAGGTGTAATTTTTTTGTGTAAATAGGAACATTCTTCCCATATCATTACATTACCTATGAAAACAGACACGCTTTGGTCCAGTATATGCAAAAATGGGTGGTTAATGAAATCCATGGCTATGGTCGACTTCTTCATTGAAAATAAAGGTAAACTATAACTGAAACAACAAGATATCATTAACCATACAAATGTAGGAAAAGGAGTAAATTTTTTGTGTAAATGGGAACTTTCTTCCCATATCATTACATTACCTATGGAAACAGACACGCTTTGGTCCAGGTATATTGAAAATGGGTCGATAATGAAATCCTTGGCTATGGTCGACATCTTCATTAAAAATAAAGGTAAACAACAACTGAAACAACAAGATATCATTAATCATACAAAAGTAGGAAAATGTGTAAAATTTTTTGTGTAAATAGGAACTTTCTTCCCATATCATTACATTACCTATGGAAACAGACACGCTTTGGTCCATTATCTGCAAAAATGGGTCGTTAATGAAATCCATGACTATGGTCGACTTCTTCATTGAAAATAATGGTAAACTACAACTGAAACAACAAGATATCATTAACCATACAAATGTAGGAAAAGGAGTAAATTTTTTTTGTATAAATGGGAACTTTCTTCCCATATCATTACATTACCTATGGAAAGAGACACGCTTTGGTCATTAGATCTGAAAATGGGTCGATAATGAAATCCTTGGCTATGGTCGACTTCTTCATTGAAAATAAAGGTAAACTACAACTGAAACAACAAGATATCATTAATCATACAAAAGTAGGAAAATGTATAAATTTTTTTTGTGTAAAGAAGAACTTTCTTCCCATATCATTACATTACCTATGGAAAACAGACGCGCTTTGGTCCGTTATTATTTTGCGAAAATGGGTCGATAATGAAATCCATGGCTATGGTCGACTTCTTCATTGAAAATAAAGGTAAACTACATCTGAAACAACAAGATTACATTAATCATACAAAAGTAGGAAAATGTGTAAATTTTTTGTATAAAAAGGAACTTTCTTCCCACATCCTGACATTACCTATGGAAACAGACACTCTTTGGTCTGTATCTGCGAAAATAGGTCGATAATGAAATCCATGGCTATGGTCGACTTCTTCATTGAAAATAAAGGTAAACTACAACTGAAGCAACAAGATAACATTAATCATACAAAAGTAGGAAAATGTGTAAATTTTTGTGTAAATAGGAACATTCTTCCCTTATCATTACATTACCTATGAAAATAGACACGTATTGGTATGTATATGCAAAAATGGGTGGTTAATGAAATCCATGGCTATGGTCGACTTCTTCATTGAAAATAAAGGTAAACAACAACTGAAACAACAAGATATCATTAACCATACAAATGTAGGAAAAGGAGTAAATTTCTGTGTAAATGGGAACTTTCTTCCCATATCATTACATTACCAATGGAAACAGACACGCTTTGGTCCATTATCTGCAAAAATGGGTCGTTAATGAAATCCATGACTATGGTCGACTTCTTCATTGAAAATAAAGGTAAACTACAACTGAAACAACAAGATATCATTAACCATACAAATGTAGGAAAAGGGAGTTTTTTTTTGTGTAAATGGGAACTTTCTTCCCATATCATTACATTACCTATGGAAACAGACACGCTTTGGTCCGTATCTGCGAAAAAATGGGTCGATAATGAAATCCTTGGCTATGGTCGACTTCTTCATTGAAAATAAAGGTAAACTACAACTGAAACAACAAGATATCATTAATCATACAAAAGTAGGAAAATATATAAATTTTTTTGTGTAAATAAGAACTTTCTTCCCATATCATTACATTACCTATGGAAACAGACACGCTTTGGTCTTATTTGCGAAAATGGGTCGATAATGAAATCCATGGCTATGGTCGACTTCTTCATTGAAAATAAAGGTAAACTACAATTGAAACAACAAGATAACATTAATCATACAAAAGTAGGAAAATGTGTAATTTTTTTGTGTAAAAAAGGAACTTTCTTCCCACATCATGACATTACCTATGAAAACAGACACTCTTTGGTGCGTAGATGCGAAAAATAGGTCGATAATGAAATCCATGGCTATGGTCTACTTCTTCATTGAAAATAAAGGTAAACTACAACTGAAACAAGGAGATAACATTAATCATACAAAAGTAGGAAAATGTGTAAATTTTTGTGTAAATAGGAACTTTCTTCCCATATCATTACATTACCTATGGAAACAGACACGCTTTGGTCCGTATATGCAAAAATGGGTCGTTAATGAAATCCATGGCTATGGTCGACTTCTTCATTGAAAATAAAGGTAAACTACAACTGAAACAACAAGATATCATTAACCATACAAATGTAGGAAAAGGAGTAAATTTTTGTGTAAATGGGAACTTTCTTCCCACATCATTACATTACCTATGGAAACAGACACGCTTTGGTCCAGATTATGCGAAAATGGGTCGATAATGAAATCCATGGCAATGGTCGACTTCTTCATTGTTAATAAAGGTAAACTACAACTGAAACAACAAGATATCATTAATCATACAAAAGTAGGAAAATGTATAAATTTTTTTGTGTAAATAAGAACTTTCTTCCAATATCATTACATTACCTATGGAAAAGACACACGATTTGGTCCGTATCTGCGAAAATGGTCAATAATGAAATCCATGGCTAAGGCCGACTTCTTCATTGAAAATAAAGGTAAACTACAACTGAAACAACAAGATATCATTAACCATACAAATGTAGGAAAAAGAGTAATTTTTTTTGTGTAAATGGGAACTTTCTTCCCATATCATTACATTACCTATGGAAACAGACACGCTTTGGTCCGTATTTGCAAAAATGGGTCGATAATGAAATCCATGGCTATGGTCGACTTCTTCATAGAAAATAAAGGTAAACTACAACTGAAACAACAAGATATCATTAATCATACAAGAGTAGGAAAAGGTGTAAATTTTTGTATAAAAAGGAACTATCTTTCCACATCATGACATTACCTATGGAAAGAGACACTCTTTGGTCTGTATCTGCGAAAATAGGTCGATAATGAAATCCATGGCTATGGTCGACTTCTTCGTTGAAAATAAAGGTAAACTACAACTGAAACAAGAAGATAACATTAATCATACAAAAGTAGGAAAATGTGTAAATTTTTGTGTAAATAGGAACTTTCTTCCCATATCATTACATTACCTATGGAAACAGACACGCTTTGGTCCGTATCTGCTAAAATGGGTCGATAATGAAATCCATGGCTATGGTCGACTTCTTCATTGAAAATAAAGGTAAACTACAACTGAAACAACAAGATATCATTAATCATACAAAGTAGGAAAAGGTGTAAATTTTTTGTGTAAATAGGAACATTCTTCCCATATCATTACATTACCTATGAAAAACAGACACGCTTTTGTTCAGGTATATGCAAAAATGGGTGGTTAATGAAATCCATGGCTATGGTCGACTTCTTCATTGAAAATAAAGGTAAACTACAACTGAAACAACAAGATATCATTAACCATACAAATGTAGGAAAAGGAGTAAATTTTTGTGTAAATGGGAACTTTCTTCCCATATCATTACATTACCTATGGAAACAGACACGCTTTGGTCCGTATCTGCAAAAATGGGTCGTTAATGAAATCCATGACTATGGTCGACTTCTTCATTGAAAATAAAGGTAAACTACAACTGAAACAACAAGATATCATTAACCATACAAATGTAGGAAAATGGGTAAATTTTTGTGTAAATGGGAACTTTCTTCCCATATCATTACATTACCTATGGAAACAGACACGCTTTGGTCCGTATCTGCGAAAATGGGTCGATAATGAAATCCTTGGCTATGGTCGACTTCTTCATTGAAAATAAAGGTAAACTACAACTGAAACAACAAGATATCATTAATCATACAAAAGTAGGAAAATGTATAAATTTTTTTTGTGTAAATAAGAACTTTCTTCCCATATCATTACATTACCTATGGAAACAGACACGCTTTTTGGTCCGTATTTTGCGAAAATGGGTCGATAATGAAATCCATGGCTATGGTCGACTTCTTCAATGAAAATAAAGGTAAACTACATCTGAAACAACAAGATAACATTAATCATACAAAAGTAGGAAAATGTGTAAATTTTTTGTATAAAAAGGAACTTTCTTCCCACATCCCGACATTACCTATGGAAACAGACACTCTTTGGTCCGTATCTGCGAAAATAGGTCGATAATGAAATCCATGGCTATGGTCTACTTCTTCATTGAAAATAAAGGTAAACTACAACTGAAATAAGAAGATAACATTAATCATACAAAAGTAGGAAAATGTGTTTTTTTTTGTGTAAATAGGAACTTTCTTCCCATATCATTACATTACCTATGGAAACAGAGACACGCTTTGGTCAGGTATATGCAAAAATGGGTCGTTAATGAAATCCATGGCTATGGTCGACTTCTTCATTGAAAATAAAGGTAAACTACAACTGAAACAACAAGATATCATTAACCATACAAATGTAGGAAAAGGAGTAAATTTTTGTGTAAATGGGAACTTTCTTCCCATATCATTACATTACCTATGGAAACAGACACGCTTTGGTCCGTATCTGCGAAAATGGGTCGATAATGAAATCCATGGCAATGGTCGACTTCTTCATTGTTAATAAAGGTAAACTACAATTGAAACAACAAGATATCATTAATCATACAAAAGTAGGAAAATGTATAAATTTTTGTGTAAATAAGAACTTTCTTCCAATATCATTACATTACCAATGGAAACAGACACGATTTGGTCCGTATCTGCGAAAATGGTCATAATGAAATCCATGGCTAAAGGTCGACTTCTTCATTGAAAATAAAGGTAAACTACAACTGAAACAACAAGATATCATTAACCATACAAATGTAGGAAAAAGAGTAAATTTTTTTTGTGTAAATGGGAACTTTCTTCCCATATCATTACATTACCTATGGAAACAGACACGCTTTGGTCCGTATTTGCAAAAATGGGTCGATAATGAAATCCATGGCTATGGTCGACTTCTTCATTGAAAATAAAGGTAAACTACAACTGAAACAACAAGATATCATTAATCATAGAAGAGTAGGAAAAGGTGTAAATTTTTTTGTGTAAAAAGGAACTATCTTCCCACATCATGACATTACCTATGGAAACAGACACTCTTCTTTGGTGCGTATGCAAAAAATAGGTCGATGATGAAATCCATGGCTATGGTCGACTTCTTCATTGAAAATAAAGGTAAACTACAACTGAAACAAGAAGATAACATTAATCATACAAAAGTAGGAAAATGTGTAATTTTTGTGTAAATAGGAACTTTCTTCCCATATCATTACATTACCTATGGAAAACAGACACGCTTTGGTCAGATATCTGCTAAAATGGGTCGATAATGAAATCCATGGCTATGGTCGACTTCTTCATTGAAAATAAAGGTAAACTACAACTGAAACAACAAGATATCATTAATCATACAAAAGAAAGGAAAAGGTGTAAATTTTTTGTGTAAATAGGAACATTCTTCCCATATCATTACATTACCTATGAAAATAGACACGCTTTGGTCCGTATATATGCAAAAATGGGTGGTTAATGAAATCCATGGCTATGGTCGACTTCTTCATTGAAAATAAAGGTAAACTATAACTGAAACAACAAGATATCATTAACCATACAAATGTAGGAAAAGGAGTAAATTTTTGTGTAAATGGGAACTTTCTTCCCATATCATTACATTACCTATGGAAACAGACACGCTTTGGTCCGTATATGCGAAAATGGGTCGATAATGAAATCCTTGGCTATGGTCGACATCTTCATTAAAAATAAAGGTAAACAACAACTGAAACAACAAGATATCATTAATCATACAAAAGTAGGAAAATGTGTAAATTTTTGTGTAAATAGGAACTTTCTTCCCATATCATTACATTACCTATGGAAACAGACACGCTTTGGTCCGTATCTGCAAAAATGGGTCGATAATGAAATCCATGACTATGGTCGACTTCTTCATTGAAAATAAAGGTAAACTACAACTGAAACAACAAGATATCATTAACCATACAAATGTAGGAAAAGGGTGTAATTTTTTTTGTGTAAATGGGAACTTTCTTCCCATATCATTACATTACCTATGGAAAGAGACACGCTTTGGTCCGTATCTGCTAAAATGGGTCGATAATGAAATCCATGGCTATGGTCGACTTCTTCATTGAAAATAAAGGTAAACTACAACTGAAACAACAAGATATCATTAATCATACAAAAGAAAGAAAAGGTGTAAATTTTTGTGTAAATAGGAACATTCTTCCCATATCATTACATTACCTATGAAAATAGACACGCTTTGGTCCGTATATGCAAAAATGGGTGGTTAATGAAATCCATGGCTATGGTCGACTTCTTCATTGAAAATAAAGGTAAACTATAACTGAAACAACAAGATATCATTAACCATACAAATGTAGGAAAAGGAGTAATTTTTTTGTGTAAATGGGAACTTTCTTCCCATATCATTACATTACCTATGGAAACAGACACGCTTTTGGTCCAGTATATATGCGAAAATGGGTCGATAATGAAATCCATGGCTATGGTCGACTTCTTCATTAAAAATAAAGGTAAACAACAACTGAAACAACAAGATATCATTAATCATACAAAAGTAGGAAAATGTGTAAATTTTTTGTGTAAATAGGAACTTTCTTCCCATATCATTACATTACCTATGGAAACAGACACGCTTTGGTCCGTATCTGCAAAAATGGGTCGATAATGAAATCCATGACTATGGTCGACTTCTTCATTGAAAATAAAGGTAAACTACAACTGAAACAACAAGATATCATTAACCATACAAATGTAGGAAAAAGAGTAAATTTTTGTGTAAATGGGAACTTTCTTCCCATATCATTACATTACCTATGGAAACAGACACGCTTTGGTCCGTATTTGCAAAAATGGGTCGATAATGAAATCCATGGCTATGGTCGACTTCTTCATTGAAAATAAAGGTAAACTACAACTGAAACAACAAGATATCATTAATCATAGAAGAGTAGGAAAAGGTGTAAATTTTTTTTGTATAAAAAGGAACTATCTTCCCACATCATGACATTACCTATGGAAACAGACACTCTTTGGTGCGTATCTGCAAAAATAGGTCGATAATGAAATCCATGGCTATGGTCGACTTCTTCATTGAAAATAAAGGTAAACTACAACTGAAACAACAAAGATAACATTAATCATACAAAAGTAGGAAAATGTGTAAATTTTTTTGTGTAAATAGGAACTTTCTTCCCATATCATTACATTACCTATGGAAACAGACACGCTTTGGTCCCAGATCTGCTAAAATGGGTCGATAATGAAATCCATGGCTATGGTCGACTTCTTCATTGAAAATAAAGGTAAACTACAACTGAAACAACAAGATATCATTAATCATACAAAAGTAGGAAAAGGTGTAAATTTTTGTGTAAATAGGAACATTCTTCCCATATCATTACATTACCTATGAAAATAGACACGCTTTGGTCCGTATATGCAAAAATGGGTGGTTAATGAAATCCATGGCTATGGTCGACTTCTTCATTGAAAATAAAGGTAAACTATAACTGAAACAACAAGATATCATTAACCATACAAATGTAGGAAAAGGAGTAAATTTTTGTGTAAATGGGAACTTTCTTCCCATATCATTACATTACCTATGGAAACAGACACGCTTTGGTCCGTATATGCGAAAATGGGTCGATAATGAAATCCTTGGCTATGGTCGACATCTTCATTAAAAATAAAGGTAAACAACAACTGAAACAACAAGATATCATTAATCATACAAAAGTAGGAAAATGTGTAAATTTTTGTGTAAATAGGAACTTTCTTCCCATATCATTACATTACCTATGGAAACAGACACGCTTTGGTCCGTATCTGCAAAAATGGGTCGTTAATGAAATCCATGACTATGGTCGACTTCTTCATTGAAAATAAATGTAAACTACAACTGAAACAACAAGATATCATTAACCATACAAATGTAGGAAAAGGAGTAAATTTTTGTGTAAATGGGAACTTTCTTCCCATATCATTACATTACCTATGGAAAGAGACACGCTTTGGTCCGTATTTGCGAAAATGGGTCGATAATGAAATCCTTGGCTATGGTCGACTTCTTCATTGAAAATAAAGGTAAACTACAACTGAAACAACAAGATATCATTAATCATACAAAAGTAGGAAAATGTAAAAATTTTTGTGTAAATAAGAACTTTCTTCCCATATCATTACATTACCTATGGAAACAGACACGCTTTGGTCCGTATTTGCGAAAATGGGTCGATAATGAAATCCATGGCTATGGTCGACTTCTTCATTGAAAATAAAGGTAAACTACATCTGAAACAACAAGATTACATTAATCATACAAAAGTAGGAAAATGTGTAAATTTTTGTATAAAAAGGAACTTTCTTCCCACATCCTGACATTACCTATGGAAACAGACACTCTTTGGTCTGTATCTGCGAAAATAGGTCGATAATGAAATCCATGGCTATGGTCGACTTCTTCATTGAAAATAAAGGTAAACTACAACTGAAACAAGAAGATAACATTAATCATACAAAAGTAGGAAAATGTGTAAATTTTTGTGTAAATAGGAACTTTCTTCCCATATCATTACATTACCTATGGAAACAGACACGCTTTGGTCCGTATTCTGCAAAAATGGGTCGTTAATGAAATCCATGGCTATGGTCGACTTCTTCATTGAAAATAAAGGTAAACTACAACTGAAACAACAAGATATCATTAACCATACAAATGTAGGAAAAGGAGTAAATTTTTGTGTAAATGGGAACTTTCTTCCCATATCATTACATTACCTATGGAAACAGACACGCTTTGGTCCGTATCTGCGAAAATGGGTCGATAATGAAATCCTTGGCTATGGTCGACTTCTTCATTGAAAATAAAGGTAAACTACAACTGAAACAACAAGATATCATTAATCATACAAAAGTAGGAAAATGTATAAATTTTTGTGTAAATAAGAACTTTCTTCCCATATCATTACATTACCTATGGAAACAGACACGCTTTGGTCCGTATTTGCGAAAATGGGTCGATAATGAAATCCATGGCTATGGTCGACTTCTTCATTGAAAATAAAGGTAAACTACATCTGAAACAACAAGATTACATTAATCATACAAAAGTAGGAAAATGTGTAAATTTTTGTATAAAAAGGAACTTTCTTCCCACATCCTGAAATTACCTATGGAAACAGACACTCTTTGGTGCGTATCTGCGAAAAATAGGTCGATAATGAAATCCATGGCTATGGTCGACTTCTTCATTGAAAATAAAGGTAAACTACAACTGAAACAAGAAGATAACATTAATCATACAAAAGTAGGAAAATGTGTAAATTTTTGTGTAAATAGGAACTTTCTTCCCATATCATTACATTACCTATGGAAACAGACACGCTTTGGTCCAGTATCTGCAAAAATGGGTCGTTAATGAAATCCATGACTATGGTCGACTTCTTCATTGAAAATAAAGGTAAACTACAACTGAAACAACAAGATATCATTAACCATACAAATGTAGGAAAAGGAGTAAATTTTTGTGTAAATGGGAACTTTCTTCCCATATCATTACATTACCTATGGAAACAGACACGCTTTGGTCCGTATCTGCGAAAATGGGTCGATAATGAAATCCTTGGCTATGGTCGACTTCTTCATTGAAAATAAAGGTAAACTACAACTGAAACAACAAGATATCATTAATCATACAAAAGTAGGAAAATGTATAAATTTTTGTGTAAATAAGAACTTTCTTCCCATATCATTACATTACCTATGGAAACAGACACGCTTTGGTCCGTATTTGCGAAAATGGGTCGATAATGAAATCCATGGCTATGGTCGACTTCTTCATTGAAAATAAAGGTAAACTACATCTGAAACAACAAGATAACATTAATCATACAAAAGTAGGAAAATGTGTAAATTTTTGTATAAAAGGAACTTTCTTCCCACATCATGACATTACCTATGGAAACAGACACTCTTTGGTGCGTATCTCTGAAAAATAGGTCGATAATGAAATCCATGGCTATGGTCGACTTCTTCATTGAAAATAAAGGTAAACTACAACTGAAACAAGAAGATAACATTAATCATACAAAAGTAGGAAAATGTGTAAATTTTTGTGTAAATAGGAACTTTCTTCCCATATCATTACATTACCTATGGAAACAGACACGCTTTGGTCCATATCTGCAAAAATGGGTCGTTAATGAAATCCATGGCTATGGTCGACTTCTTCATTGAAAATAAAGGTAAACTACAACTGAAACAACAAGATATCATTAACCATACAAATGTAGGAAAAGGAGTAAATTTTTGTGTAAATGGGAACTTTCTTCCCATATCATTACATTACCTATGGAAACAGACACGCTTTGGTCCGTATCTGCGAAAATGGGTCGATAATGAAATCCTTGGCTATGGTCGACTTCTTCATTGAAAATAAAGGTAAACTACAACTGAAACAACAAGATATCATTAATCATACAAAAGTAGGAAAATGTATAAATTTTTGTGTAAATAAGAACTTTCTTCCCATATCATTACATTACCTATGGAAACAGACACGCTT
Organism: Aristolochia fimbriata; assembly: GCA_019845555.1. NCBI lineage: Eukaryota > Viridiplantae > Streptophyta > Magnoliopsida > Piperales > Aristolochiaceae > Aristolochia > Aristolochia fimbriata. Next base: position 18,645 of record JAINDJ010000100.1, read on the forward strand.
TGGTCCGTATTTGCGAAAATGGGTCGATAATGAAATCCATGGCTATGGTCGACTTCTTCATTGAAAATAAAGGTAAACTACATCTGAAACAACAAGATTACATTAATCATACAAAAGTAGGAAAATGTGTAAATTTTTGTATAAAAAGGAACTTTCTTCCCATATCATTACATTACCTATGGAAACAGACACGCTTTGGTCCGTATCTGCGAAAATGGGTCGATAATGAAATCCTTGGCTATGGTCGACTTCTTCATTGAAAATAAAGGTAAACTACAACTGAAACAACAAGATATCATTAATCATACAAAAGTAGGAAAAGGTGTAAATTTTTGTGTAAATAGGAACATTCTTCCCATATCATTATATTACCTATGAAAACAGACACGCTTTGGTCCGTATATATGCAAAAATGGGTGGTTAATGAAATCCATGGCTATGGTCGACTTCTTCATTGAAAATAAAGGTAAACTATAACTGAAACAACAAGATATCATTAACCATACAAATGTAGGAAAAGGAGTAAATTTTTTTTGTGTAAATGGGAACTTTCTTCCCATATCATTATATTACCTATGGAAACAGACACGCTTTTTGGTCATTATCTGTGAAAATGGGTCGATAATGAAATCCATGGCAATGGTCGACTTCTTCATTGTTAATAAAGGTAAACTACAACTGAAACAACAAGATATCATTAATCATACAAAAGTAGGAAAATGTATAAATTTTTGTGTAAATAAGAACTTTCTTCCCATATCATTACATTACCTATGGAAACAGACACGCTTTGGTCCGTATTTGCGAAAATGGGTCGATAATGAAATCCATGGCTATGGTCGACTTCTTCATTGAAAATAAAGGTAAACTACATCTGAAACAACAAGATTACATTAATCATACAAAAGTAGGAAAATGTGTAAATTTTTGTATAAAAAGGAACTTTCTTCCCACATCCTGACATTACCTATGGAAACAGACACTCTTTGGTCTATATATGCGAAAATAGGTCGATAATGAAATCCATGGCCATGGTCGACTTCTTCATTGAAAAAAAGGTAAACTACAACTGAAAACAAGAAGATAACATTAATCATACAAAAGTAGGAAAATGTGTAAATTTTTTTTTGTGTAAATAGGAACTTTCTTCCCATTTCATTACATTACCTATGGAAACAGACACGCTTTGGTCCGTATATTCGCAAAATGGGTCGTTAATGAAATCCATGGCTATGGTCGACTTCTTCATTGAAAATAAAGGTAAACTACAACTGAAACAACAAGATATCATTAACCATACAAATGTAGGAAAAGGAGTAAATTTTTTGTGTAAATGGGAACTTTCTTCCCATATCATTACATTACCTATGGAAACAGACACGCTTTGGTCCGATATCTGCGAAAATGGGTCGATAATGAAATCCTTGGCTATGGTCGACTTCTTCATTGAAAATAAAGGTAAACTACAACTGAAACAACAAGATATCATTAATCATACAAAAGTAGGAAAATGTATAAATTTTTGTGTAAATAAGAACTTTCTTCCCATATCATTACATTACCTATGGAAACAGACACGCTTTGGTCCGTATTTGCGAAAATGGGTCGATAATGAAATCCTTGGCTATTGTCGACATCTTCATTAAAAATAAAGGTAAACAACAACTGAAACAACAAGATATCATTAATCATACAAAAGTAGGAAAATGTGTAAATTTTTGTGTAAATAGGAACTTTCTTCCCATATCATTACATTACCTATGGAAACAAACACGCTTTGGTCCGTATATCTGCAAAAAAAATGGGTCGATTAATGAAATCCATGACTATGGTCGACTTCTTCATTGAAAATAAAGGTAAACTACAACTGAAACAACAAGATATCATTAACCATACAAATGTAGGAAAAGGAGTAAATTTTTGTGTAAATGGGAACTTTCTTCCCATATCATTACATTACCTATGGAAAGAGACACGCTTTGGTCCGTATCTGCGAAAATGGGTCGATAATGAAATCCTTGGCTATGGTCGACTTCTTCATTGAAAATAAAGGTAAACTACAACTGAAACAACAAGATATCATTAATCATACAAAAGTAGGAAAATGTATAAATTTTTGTGTAAATAAGAACTTTCTTCCCATATCATTACATTACCTATGGAAACAGACACGCGCTTTGGTCCGTATTTTGCGAAAATGGGTCGATAATGAAATCCATGGCTATGGTCGACTTCTTCATTGAAAATAAAGGTAAACTACATCTGAAACAACAAGATTACATTAATCATACAAAAGTAGGAAAATGTGTAAATTTTTGTATAAAAAGGAACTTTCTTCCCACATCCTGACATTACCTATGGAAACAGACACTCTTTGGTCTATATCTGCGAAAATAGGTCGATAATGAAATCCATGGCCATGGTCGACTTCTTCATTGAAAAAAAAGGTAAACTACAACTGAAACAAGAAGATAACATTAATCATACAAAAGTAGGAAAATGTGTAAATTTTTGTGTAAATAGGAACTTTCTTCCCATTTCATTACATTACCTATGGAAACAGACACGCTTTGGTCCGTATCTGCAAAAATGGGTCGTTAATGAAATCCATGACTGTGGTCGACTTCTTCATTGAAAATAAAGGTAAACTACAACTGAAACAACAAGATATCATTAACCATACAAATGTAGGAAAAGGAGTAAATTTTTGTGTAAATGGGAACTTTCTTCCCATATCATTACATTACCTATGGAAACAGACACGCTTTGGTCCGTATCTGCGAAAATGGGTCGATAATGAAATCCTTGGCTATGGTCGACTTCTTCATTGAAAATAAAGGTAAACTACAACTGAAACAACAAGATATCATTAATCATACAAAAGTAGGAAAATGTATAAATTTTTGTGTAAATAAGAACTTTCTTCCCATATCATTACATTACCTATGGAAACAGACACGCTTTGGTCCGTATTTGCGAAAATGGGTCGATAATGAAATCCATGGCTATGGTCGACTTCTTCATTGAAAATAAAGGTAAACTACATCTGAAACAACAAGATTACATTAATCATACAAAAGTAGGAAAATGTGTAAATTTTTGTATAAAAAGGAACTTTCTTCCCACATCCTGACATTACCTATGGAAACAGACACTATTTGGTCTGTATCTGCGAAAATAGGTCGATAATGAAATCCATGGCTATGGTCGACTTCTTCATTGAAAATAAAGGTAAACTACAACTGAAACAAGAAGATAACATTAATCATACAAAAGTAGGAAAATGTGTAAATTTTTGTGTAAATAGGAACTTTCTTCCCATATCATTACATTACCTATGGAAACAGACACGCTTTGGTCATTATATGCAAAAATGGGTCGTTAATGAAATCCATGGCTATGGTCGACTTCTTCATTGAAAATAAAGGTAAACTACAACTGAAACAACAAGATATCATTAACCATACAAATGTAGGAAAAGGAGTAAATTTTTGTGTAAATGGGAACTTTCTTCCCACATCATTACATTACCTATGGAAACAGACACGCTTTGGTCCGTATCAGCGAAAATGGGTCGATAATGAAATCCATGGCAATGGTCGACTTCTTCATTGTTAATAAAGGTAATCTACAACTGAAACAACAAGATATCATTAATCATACAAAAGTAGGAAAATGTTTAAATTTTTGTGTAAATAGGAACTTTCTTCCCATTTCATTACATTACCTATGGAAACAGACACGCTTTGGTCCGTATCTGCAAAAATGGGTCGTTAATGAAATCCATGGCTATGGTCGACTTCTTCATTGAAAATAAAGGTAAACTACAACTGAAACAACAAGATATCATTAACCATACAAATGTAGGAAAAGGAGTAAATTTTTGTGTAAATGGGAACTTTCTTCCCATATCATTACATTACCTATGGAAACAGACACGCTTTGGTCCGTATCTGCGAAAATGGGTCGATAATGAAATCCTTGGCTATGGTCGACTTCTTCATTGAAAATAAAGGTAAACTACAACTGAAACAACAAGATATCATTAATCATACAAAAGTAGGAAAATGTATAAATTTTTGTGTAAATAAGAACTTTCTTCCCATATCATTACATTACCTATGGAAACAGACACGCTTTGGTCCGTATTTGCGAAAATGGGTCGATAATGAAATCCATGGCTATGGTCGACTTCTTCATTGAAAATAAAGGTAAACTACATCTGAAACAACAAGATTACATTAATCATACAAAAGTAGGAAAATGTGTAAATTTTTGTATAAAAAGGAACTTTCTTCCCACATCCTGACATTACCTATGGAAACAGACACTCTTTGGTCTGTATCTGCGAAAATAGGTCGATAATGAAATCCATGGCTATGGTCGACTTCTTCATTGAAAATAAAGGTAAACTACAACTGAAACAAGAAGATAACATTAATCATACAAAAGTAGGAAAATGTGTAAATTTTTGTGTAAATAGGAACTTTCTTCCCATATCATTACATTACCTATGGAAACAGACGCTTTGGTCCGTATATGCAAAAATGGGTCGTTAATGAAATCCATGGCTATGGTCGACTTCTTCATTGAAAATAAAGGTAAACTACAACTGAAACAACAAGATATCATTAACCATACAAATGTAGGAAAAGGAGTAAATTTTTGTGTAAATGGGAACTTTCTTCCCACATCATTACATTACCTATGGAAACAGACACGCTTTGGTCCGTATCTGCGAAAATGGGTCGATAATGAAATCCATGGCAATGGTCGACTTCTTCATTGTTAATAAAGGTAATCTACAACTGAAACAACAAGATATCATTAATCATACAAAAGTAGGAAAATGTTTAAATTTTTTTTGTGTAAATAGGAACTTTCTTCCCATTTCATTACATTACCTATGGAAACAGACACGCTTTGGTCCGTAGATTGCAAAAATGGGTCGTTAATGAAATCCATGGCTATGGTCGACTTCTTCATTGAAAATAAAGGTAAACTACAACTGAAACAACAAGATATCATTAACCATACAAATGTAGGAAAAGGAGTAAATTTTTTGTGTAAATGGGAACTTTCTTCCCATATCATTACATTACCTATGGAAACAGAGACACGCTTTGGTCCGTTATCTGCGAAAATGGGTCGATAATGAAATCCTTGGCTATGGTCGACTTCTTCATTGAAAATAAAGGTAAACTACAACTGAAACAACAAGATATCATTAATCATACAAAAGTAGGAAAATGTATAAATTTTTGTGTAAATAAGAACTTTCTTCCCATATCATTACATTACCTATGGAAACAGACACGCTTTGGTCCGTATTTGCGAAAATGGGTCGATAATGAAATCCATGGCTATGGTCGACTTCTTCATTGAAAATAAAGGTAAACTACATCTGAAACAACAAGATTACATTAATCATACAAAAGTAGGAAAATGTGTAAATTTTTGTATAAAAAGGAACTTTCTTCCCACATCCTGACATTACCTATGGAAACAGACACTCTTTGGTCCGTATCTGCGAAAATAGGTCGATAATGAAATCCATGGCTATGGTCGACTTCTTCATTGAAAATAAAGGTAAACTACAACTGAAAGAAGAAGATAACATTAATCATACAAAAGTAGGAAAATGTGTAAATTTTTGTGTAAATAGGAACTTTCTTCCCATATCATTACATTACCTATGGAAACAGACACGCTTTGGTCCGTATATGCAAAAATGGGTCGTTAATGAAATCCATGGCTATGGTCGACTTCTTCATTGAAAATAAAGGTAAACAACAACTGAAACAACAAGATATCATTAACCAAACAAATGTAGGAAAAGGAGTAAATTTTTGTGTAAATGGGAACTTTCTTCCCACATCATTACATTACCTATGGAAACAGACACGCTTTGGTCCGTATATGCGAAAATGGGTCGATAATGAAATCCATGGCAATGGTCGACTTCTTCATTGTTGAAAATAAAGGTAAACTACAACTGAAACAACAAGATATCATTAATCATACAAAAGTAGGAAAATGTTAAATTTTTTTGTGTTAATAGGAACTTTCTTCCCATTTCATTACATTACCTATGGAAACAGACACGCTTTGGTCCAGATATGCAAAAATGGGTCGTTAATGAAATCCATGGCTATGGTCGACTTCTTCATTGAAAATAAAGGTAAACTACAACTGAAACAACAAGATATCATTAACCATACAAATGTAGGAAAAGGAGTAAATTTTTTTTTGTGTAAATGGGAACTTTCTTCCCATATCATTACATTACCTATGGAAACAGACACGCTTTGGTCATTATCTGCGAAAATGGGTCGATAATGAAATCCTTGGCTATGGTCGACTTCTTCATTGAAAATAAAGGTAAACTACAACTGAAACAACAAGATATCATTAATCATACAAAAGTAGGAAAATGTATAAATTTTTGTGTAAATAAGAACTTTCTTCCCATATCATTACATTACCTATGGAAACAGACACGCTTTGGTCCGTATTTACGAAAATGGGTCGATAATGAAATCCATGGCTATGGTCGACTTCTTCATTGAAAATAAAGGTAAACTACATCTGAAACAACAAGATATTACATTAATCATACAAAAGTAGGAAAATGTGTAAATTTTTTTTGTATAAAAGGAACTTTCTTCCCACATCCTGACATTACCTATGAAAACAGACACTCTTTGGTCTGTATCTGCGAAAATAGGTCGATAATGAAATCCATGGCTATGGTCGACTTCTTCATTGAAAATAAAGGTAAACTACAACTGAAAGAAGAAGATAACATTAATCATACAAAAGTAGGAAAATGTGTAAATTTTTGTGTAAATAGGAACTTTCTTCCCATATCATTACATTACCTATGGAAACAGACACGCTTTGGTCCATTATATGCAAAAATGGGTCGTTAATGAAATCCATGGCTATGGTCGACTTCTTCATTGAAAATAAAGGTAAACAACAACTGAAACAACAAGATATCATTAACCAAACAAATGTAGGAAAAGGAGTAAATTTTTTTTTTGTGTAAATGGGAACTTTCTTCCCACATCATTACATTACCTATGGAAAACAGACACGCTTTGGTCGTTATCTGCGAAAATGGGTCGATAATGAAATCCATGGCAATGGTCGACTTCTTCATTGTTAATAAAGGTAAACTACAACTGAAACAACAAGATATCATTAATCATACAAAAGTAGGAAAATGTTTAAATTTTTTGTGTAAATAGGAACTTTCTTCCCATTTCATTACATTACCTATGGAAACAGACACGCTTTGGTCCGTATATCTGCAAAAATGGGTCGTTAATGAAATCCATGGCTATGGTCGACTTCTTCATTGAAAATAAAGGTAAACTACAACTGAAACAACAAGATATCATTAACCATACAAATGTAGGAAAAGGAGTAAATTTTTGTGTAAATGGGAACTTTCTTCCCATATCATTACATTACCTATGGAAACAGACACGCTTTGGTCCGTATCTGCGAAAATGGGTCGATAATGAAATCCTTGGCTATGGTCGACTTCTTCATTGAAAATAAAGGTAAACTACAACTGAAACAACAAGATATCATTAATCATACAAAAGTAGGAAAATGTATAAATTTTTTTGTGTAAATAAGAACTTTCTTCCCATATCATTACATTACCTATGGAAACAGACACGCTTTGGTCCAGTATTTACGAAAATGGGTCGATAATGAAATCCATGGCTATGGTCGACTTCTTCATTGAAAATAAAGGTAAACTACATCTGAAACAACAAGATTACATTAATCATACAAAAGTAGGAAAATGTGTAATTTTTTTGTATAAAAAGGAACTTTCTTCCCACATCATGACATTACCTATGGAAACAGACACTCTTTGGTCCGTATCTGCGAAAATAGGTCGATAATGAAATCCATGGCTATGGTCGACTTCTTCATTGAAAATAAAGGTAAACTACAACTGAAACAAGAAGATAACATTAATCATACAAAAGTAGGAAAATGTGTAAATTTTTGTGTAAATAGGAACTTTCTTCCCATATCATTACATTACCTATGGAAACAGACACGCTTTGGTCCGTATATGCAAAAATGGGTCGTTAATGAAATCCATGGCTATGGTCGACTTCTTCATTGAAAATAAAGGTAAACTACAACTGAAACAACAAGATATCATTAACCATACAAATATAGGAAAAGGAGTAAATTTTTGTGTAAATGGGAACTTTCTTCCCACATCATTACATTACCTATGGAAACAGACACGCTTTTGGTAAGGTATCGCGAAAATGGGTCGATAATGAAATCCATGGCAATGGTCGACTTCTTCATTGAAAATAAAGGTAATCTACAACTGAAACAACAAGATATCATTAATCATACAAAAGTAGGAAAATGTTTAAATTTTTTTGTGTAAATAGGAACTTTCTTCCCATTTCATTACATTACCTATGGAAACAGACACGCTTTGGTCGTATATCTGCAAAAATGGGTCGTTAATGAAATCCATGGCTATGGTCGACTTCTTCATTGAAAATAAAGGTAAACTACAACTGAAACAACAAGATATCATTAACCATACAAATGTAGGAAAAGGAGTAAATTTTTGTGTAAATGGGAACTTTCTTCCCATATCATTACATTACCTATGGAAACAGACACGCTTTGGTCCGTATCTGCGAAAATGGGTCGATAATGAAATCCTTGGCTATGGTCGACTTCTTCATTGAAAATAAAGGTAAACTACAACTGAAACAACAAGATATCATTAATCATACAAAAGTAGGAAAATGTATAATTTTTTGTGTAAATAAGAACTTTCTTCCCATATCATTACATTACCTATGGAAACAGACACGCTTTGGTCCGTATTTGCGAAAATGGGTCGATAATGAAATCCATGGCTATGGTCGACTTCTTCATTGAAAATAAAGGTAAACTACATCTGAAACAACAAGATTACATTAATCATACAAAAGTAGGAAAATGTGTAAAATTTTTGTATAAAAAGGAACTTTCTTCCCACATCATGACATTACCTATGGAAACAGACACTCTTTTGGTGCAGTATCTGCGAAAATAGGTCGATAATGAAATCCATGGCTATGGTCGACTTCTTCATTGAAAATAAAGGTAAACTACAACTGAAACAAGAAGATAACATTAATCATACAAAAGTAGGAAAATGTGTAAATTTTTTTGTGTAAATAGGAACTTTCTTCCCATATCATTACATTACCTATGGAAACAGACACGCTTTGGTCGGTATATGCAAAAATGGGTGGATTAATGAAATCCATGGCTATATGGTCGACTTCTTCATTGAAAATAAAGGTAAACTACAACTGAAACAACAAGATATCATTAACCATACAAATGTAGGAAAAGGAGTAAATTTTTTTTGTGTAAATGGGAACTTTCTTCCCACATCATTACATTACCTATGGAAACAGACACGCTTTGGTCCGTATCAGCGAAAATGGGTCGATAATGAAATCCATGGCAATGGTCGACTTCTTCATTGTTAATAAAGGTAAACTACAACTGAAACAACAAGATATCATTAATCATACAAAAGTAGGAAAATGTTTAAATTTTTGTGTTAATAGGAACTTTCTTCCCATTTCATTACATTACCTATGGAAACAGACACGCTTTGGTCCGTATATGCAAAAATGGGTCGTTAATGAAATCCATGACTATGGTCGACTTCTTCATTGAAAATAAAGGTAAACTACAACTGAAACAACAAGATATCATTAACCATACAAATGTAGGAAAAAGAGTAAATTTTTTGTGTAAATGGGAACTTTCTTCCCATATCATTACATTACCTATGGAAACAGACACGCTTTGGTCCGTATCTGCGAAAATGGGTCGATAATGAAATCCTTGGCTATGGTCGACTTCTTCATTGAAAATAAAGGTAAACTACAACTGAAACAACAAGATATCATTAATCATACAAAAGTAGGAAAATGTATAAATTTTTTTGTGTAAATAAGAACTTTCTTCCCATATCATTACATTACCTATGGAAACAGACACGCTTTTGGTCCGTATATTTGCGAAAATGGGTCGATAATGAAATCCATGGCTATGGTCGACTTCTTCATTGAAAATAAAGGTAAACTACATCTGAAACAACAAGATTACATTAATCATACAAAAGTAGGAAAATGTGTAAATTTTTTGTGTAAAAAGGAACTTTCTTCCCACATCATGACATTACCTATGAAAACAGACACTCTTTTGGTGCGTATCTGAAAAAATAGGTCGATAATGAAATCCATGGCTATGGTCGACTTCTTCATTGAAAATAAAGGTAAACTACAACTGAAACAACAAGAAGATAACATTAATCATACAAAAGTAGGAAAATGTGTAAATTTTTGTGTAAATAGGAACTTTCTTCCCATATCATTACATTACCTATGGAAACAGACACGCTTTGGTCCGTATATGCAAAAATGGGTCGTTAATGAAATCCATGGCTATGGTCGACTTCTTCATTGAAAATAAAGGTAAACAACAACTGAAACAACAAGATATCATTAACCAAACAAATGTAGGAAAAGGAGTAAATTTTTGTGTAAATGGGAACTTTCTTCCCACATCATTACATTACCTATGGAAACAGACACGCTTTTGGTCCGTATCTGCGAAAATGGGTCGATAATGAAATCCATGGCAATGGTCGACTTCTTCATTGAAAATAAAGGTAAACTACAACTGAAACAACAAGATATCATTAATCATACAAAAGTTGGAAAATGTTTAATTTTTTTTGTGTAAATAGGAACTTTCTTCCCATTTCATTACATTACCTATGGAAACAGACACGCTTTGGTCCGTATCTGCAAAAATGGGTCGTTAATGAAATCCATGGCTATGGTCGACTTCTTCATTGAAAATAAAGGTAAACTACAACTGAAACAACAAGATATCATTAACCATACAAATGTAGGAAAAGGAGTAAATTTTTGTGTAAATGGGAACTTTCTTCCCATATCATTACATTACCTATGGAAACAGACACGCTTTGGTCCGTATCTGCGAAAATGGGTCGATAATGAAATCCTTGGCTATGGTCGACTTCTTCATTGAAAATAAAGGTAAACTACAACTGAAACAACAAGATATCATTAATCATACAAAAGTAGGAAAATGTATAAATTTTTGTGTAAATAAGAACTTTCTTCCCATATCATTACATTACCTATGGAAACAGACACGCTTTGGTCCGTATTTACGAAAATGGGTCGATAATGAAATCCATGGCTATGGTCGACTTCTTCATTGAAAATAAAGGTAAACTACATCTGAAACAACAAGATTACATTAATCATACAAAAGTAGGAAAATGTGTAAATTTTTGTATAAAAAGGAACTTTCTTCCCACATCATGACATTACCTATGGAAACGCAGACACTCTTTGGTCGTATCTCAAAAAAAATGGGTCGATAATGAAATCCATGGCTATGGTCGACTTCTTCATTGAAAATAAAGGTAAACTACAACTGAAACAAGAAGATAACATTAATCATACAAAAGTAGGAAAATGTGTAATTTTTTTTTGTGTAAATAGGAACTTTCTTCCCATATCATTACATTACCTATGGAAACAGACACGCTTTGGTCGGTATATGCAAAAATGGGTCGTTAATGAAATCCATGGCTATGGTCGACTTCTTCATTGAAAATAAAGGTAAACTACAACTGAAACAACAAGATATCATTAACCATACAAATGTAGGAAAAGGAGTAAATTTTTTTGTGTAAATGGGAACTTTCTTCCCACATCATTACATTACCTATGGAAACAGACACGCTTTGGTCCATTATATGCGAAAATGGGTCGATAATGAAATCCATGGCAATGGTCGACTTCTTCATTGTTAATAAAGGTAAACTACAACTGAAACAACAAGATATCATTAATCATACAAAAGTAGGAAAATGTTTAAATTTTTTGTGTAAATAAGAACTTTCTTCCAATATCATTACATTACCTATGGAAAACAGACACGATTTGGTCCATTATTCTGCGAAAATGGTCAATAATGAAATCCATGGCTAAGGTCGACTTCTTCATTGAAAATAAAGGTAAACTACAACTGAAACAACAAGATATCATTAACCATACAAATGTAGGAAAAAGAGTAAATTTTTTTTGTGTAAATGGGAACTTTCTTCCCATATCATTACATTACCTATGGAAACAGACGCTTTGGTCCGTATTTGCAAAAATGGGTCGATAATGAAATCCATGGCTATGGTCGACTTCTTCATTGAAAATAAAGGTAAACTACAACTGAAACAACAAGATATCATTAATCATACAAGAGTAGGAAAAGGTGTAAATTTTTTTGTGTAAAAAGGAACTATCTTCCCACATCATGACATTACCTATGGAAACAGACACTCTTTGGTCGTATGCGAAAATAGGTCGAAAATGAAATCCATGGCTATGGTCGACTTCTTCATTGAAAATAAAGGTAAACTACAACTGAAACAAGAAGATAACATTAATCATACAAAAGAAGGAAAATGTGTAATTTTTTTGTGTAAATAGGAACTTTCTTCCCATATCATTACATTACCTATGGAAACAGACACGCTTTTGGTCCGTATCTGCTAAAATGGGTCGATAATGAAATCAATGGCTATGGTCGACTTCTTCATTGAAAATAAAGGTAAACTACAACTGAAACAACAAGATATCATTAATCATACAAAAGTAGGAAAAGGTGTAAATTTTTTTGTGTAAATAGGAACATTCTTCCCATATCATTACATTACCAATGAAAACAGACACGCTTTTTGGTCGTATATGCAAAAATGGGTGGTTAATGAAATCCATGGCTATGGTCGACTTCTTCATTGAAAATAAAGGTAAACTACAACTGAAACAACAAGATATCATTAACCATACAATGTAGAAAAAGGTGTATTTTTTTTGTGTAAATGGGAACTTTCTTCCCATATCATTACATTACCTATGGAAACAGACACGCTTTGGTCCGTATCTGCGAAAATGGGTCGATAATGAAATCCATGGCTATGGTCGACTTCTTCATTGAAAATAAAGGTAAACTACAACTGAAACAACAAGATATCATTAATCATACAAAAGTAGGAAAATGTATAAATTTTTGTGTAAATAAGAACTTTCTTCCCATATCATTACATTACCTATGGAAACAGACACGCTTTGGTCCGTATCTGCGAAAATGGGTCGATAATGAAATCCATGGCTATGGTCGACTTCTTCATTGAAAATAAAGGTAAACTACAACTGAAACAACAAGATATCATTAATCATACAAAAGTAGGAAAATGTTTAAATTTTTGTGTAAATAGGAACTTTCTTCCCATATCATTACATTACCTATGGAAACAGACACGCTTTGGTCCGTATATGCAAAAATGGGTCGTTAATGAAATCCATGCCTATGGTCGACTTCTTCATTGAAAATAAAGGTAAACTACAACTGAAACAACAAGATATCATTAATCATACAAATGTAGGAAAAGGAGTAATTTTTTTTTGTGTAAATGGGAACTTTCTTCCCATATCATTACATTACCTATGGAAACAGACACACGCTTTTTGGTCCGTATCTGCGAAAATGGGTCGATAATGAAATCCTTGGCTATGGTCGACTTCTTCATTGAAAATAAAGGTAAACTACAACTGAAACAACAAGATATCATTAATCATACAAAAGTAGGAAAATGTATTTTTTTTTTGTGTAAATAAGAACTTTCTTCCCATATCATTACATTACCTATGGAATGGAAACAGACACGCTTTGGTCCGTATTTACGAAAATGGGTCGATAATGAAATCCATGGCTATGGTCGACTTCTTCATTGAAAATAAAGGTAAACTACATCTGAAACAACAAGATTACATTAATCATACAAAAGTAGGAAAATGTGTAAATTTTTTTTGTATAAAAGGAACTTTCTTCCCACATCATGACATTACCTATGGAAACAGACACTCTTTTGGTGCGTATCTGCGAAAATAGGTCGATAATGAAATCCATGGCTATGGTCGACTTCTTCATTGAAAATAAAGGTAAACTACAACTGAAACAACAAGATAACATTAATCATACAAAAGTAGGAAAATGTGTAATTTTTTTTGTGTAAATAGGAACTTTCTTCCCATATCATTACATTACCTATGGAAACAGACACGCTTTGGTCCGTATATGCAAAAATGGGTCGTTAATGAAATCCATGGCTATGGTCGACTTCTTCATTGAAAATAAAGGTAAACTACAACTGAAACAACAAGATATCATTAACCATACAAATATAGGAAAAGGAGTAAATTTTTTGTGTAAATGGGAACTTTCTTCCCACATCATTACATTACCTATGGAAACAGACACGCTTTGGTCCGTATGCGAAAATGGGTCGATAATGAAATCCATGGCAATGGTCGACTTCTTCATTGAAAATAAAGGTAAACTACAACTGAAACAACAAGATATCATTAATCATACAAAAGTAGGAAAATGTTTAAATTTTTTGTGTAAATAGGAACTTTCTTCCCATATCATTACATTACCTATGGAAACAGACACGCTTTGGTCCATTATCTGCAAAAATGGGTCGATAATGAAATCCATGGCTATGGTCGACTTCTTCATTGAAAATAAAGGTAAACTACAACTGAAACAACAAGATATCATTAACCATACAAATGTAGGAAAAGGTGTAAATTTTTTTGTGTAAATGGGAACTTTCTTCCCATATCATTACATTACCTATGGAAACAGAGACGCTTTGGTCCATTATCTGCGAAAATGGGTCGATAATGAAATCCATGGCTATGGTCGACTTCTTCATTGAAAATAAAGGTAAACTACAACTGAAACAACAAGATATCATTAATCATACAAAAGTAGGAAAATGTATAAATTTTTGTGTAAATAAGAACTTTCTTCCCATATCATTACATTACCTATGGAAACAGACACGCTTTGGTCCGTATTTGCGAAAATGGGTCGATAATGAAATCCATGGCTATGGTCGACTTCTTCATTGAAAATAAAGGTAAACTACATCTGAAACAACAAGATTACATTAATCATACAAAAGTAGGAAAATGTGTAAATTTTTTTGTATAAAAGGAACTTTCTTCCCACATCATGACATTACCTATGGAAAACAGACACTCTTTGGTCGTATCTGCGAAAATAGGTCGATAATGAAATCCATGGCTATGGTCGACTTCTTCATTGAAAATAAAAAGGTAAACTACAACTGAAACAACAAGATAACATTAATCATACAAAAAGTAGGAAAATGTGTAAATTTTTTTGTGTAAATAGGAACTTTCTTCCCATATCATTACATTACCTATGGAAACAGACACGCTTTGGTCATTATATGCAAAAATGGGTCGTTAATGAAATCCATGGCTATGGTCGACTTCTTCATTGAAAATAAAGGTAAACTACAACTGAAACAACAAGATATCATTAACCATACAAATGTAGGAAAAGGAGTAAATTTTTTGTGTAAATGGGAACTTTCTTCCCACATCATTACATTACCTATGGAAACAGACACGCTTTGGTCCGTATATCTGCGAAAATGGGTCGATAATGAAATCCATGGCAATGGTCGACTTCTTCATTGAAAATAAAGGTAAACTACAACTGAAACAACAAGATATCATTAATCATACAAAAGTAGGAAAATGTTTAAAATTTTTTGTGTAAATAGGAACTTTCTTCCCATATCATTACATTACCTATGGAAACAGACACGCTTTGGTCATTATCTGCAAAAATGGGTCGATAATGAAATCCATGGCTATGGTCGACTTCTTCATTGAAAATAAAGGTAAACTACAACTGAAACAACAAGATATCATTAACCATACAAATGTAGGAAAAGGAGTAATTTTTTTGTGTAAATGGGAACTTTCTTCCCATATCATTACATTACCTATGGAAACAGACACGCTTTGGTCCATTATCTGCGAAAATGGGTCGATAATGAAATCCTTGGCTATGGTCGACTTCTTCATTGAAAATAAAGGTAAACTACAACTGAAACAACAAGATATCATTAATCATACAAAAGTAGGAAAATGTATAAATTTTTTGTGTAAATAAGAACTTTCTTCCCATATCATTACATTACCTATGGAAACAGACACGCTTTGGTCGTATTTGCGAAAATGGGTCGATAATGAAATCCATGGCTATGGTCGACTTCTTCATTGAAAATAAAGGTAAACTACATCTGAAACAACAAGATTACATTAATCATACAAAAGTAGGAAAATGTGTAAATTTTTTGTATAAAAAGGAACTTTCTTCCCACATCATGACATTACCTATGGAAAACAGACACTCTTTGGTCTCAGTATATCTGCGAAAAATAGGTCGATAATGAAATCCATGGCTATGGTCGACTTCTTCATTGAAAATAAAGGTAAACTACAACTGAAACAAGAAGATAACATTAATCATACAAAAGTAGGAAAATGTGTAATTTTTTTTTGTGTAAATAGGAACTTTCTTCCCCATATCATTACATTACCTATGGAAACAGAACGCTTTGCTTTTGGTCGTATATGCAAAAATGGGTCGTTAATGAAATCCATGGCTATGGTCGACTTCTTCATTGAAAATAAAGGTAAACAACAACTGAAACAACAAGATATCATTAACCAAACAAATGTAGGAAAAGGAGTAAATTTTTTGTGTAAATGGGAACTTTCTTCCCACATCATTACATTACCTATGGAAACAGACACGCTTTGGTTTGGTATATGCGAAAATGGGTCGATAATGAAATCCATGGCAATGGTCGACTTCTTCATTGAAAATAAAGGTAAACTACAACTGAAACAACAAGATATCATTAATCATACAAAAGTAGGAAAATGTTTAAATTTTTGTGTAAATAGGAACTTTCTTCCCATATCATTACATTACCTATGGAAACAGACACGCTTTGGTCATTATCTGCAAAAATGGGTCGTTAATGAAATCCATGGCTATGGTCGACTTCTTCATTGAAAATAAAGGTAAACTACAACTGAAACAACAAGATATCATTAACCATACAAATGTAGGAAAAGGAGTAAATTTTTTTGTGTAAATGGGAACTTTCTTCCCATATCATTACATTACCTATGGAAACAGACACGCTTTGGTCGTATCTGCGAAAATGGGTCGATAATGAAATCCATGGCTATGGTCGACTTCTTCATTGAAAATAAAGGTAAACTACAACTGAAACAACAAGATATCATTAATCATACAAAAGTAGGAAAATGTATAAATTTTTGTGTAAATAAGAACTTTCTTCCCATATCATTACATTACCTATGGAAACAGACACGCGCTTTGGTCGTATTCTGCGAAAAAATGGGTCGATAATGAAATCCATGGCTATGGTCGACTTCTTCATTGAAAATAAAGGTAAACTACATCTGAAACAACAAGATTACATTAATCATACAAAAGTAGGAAAATGTGTAAATTTTTTTTGTATAAAAAGGAACTTTCTTCCCACATCCTGACATTACCTATGGAAACAGACACTCTTTGCTTTGGTCGTATCTGCGAAAATAGGTCGATAATGAAATCCATGGCTATGGTCGACTTCTTCATTGAAAATAAAGGTAAACTACAACTGAAACAAGAAGATAACATTAATCATACAAAAGTAGGAAAATGTGTAAATTTTTTTTTGTGTAAATAGGAACTTTCTTCCCATATCATTACATTACCTATGGAAACAGACACGCTTTGGTCATTATATGCAAAAAAAAATGGGTCGTTAATGAAATCCATGGCTATGGTCGACTTCTTCATTGAAAATAAAGGTAAACTACAACTGAAACAACAAGATATCATTAACCATACAAATGTAGGAAAAGGAGTAATTTTTTTTGTGTAAATGGGAACTTTCTTCCCACATCATTACATTACCTATGGAAACAGACACGCTTTGGTCGTATTATGCGTGAAAAATGGGTCGATAATGAAATCCATGGCAATGGTCGACTTCTTCATTGAAAATAAAGGTAAACTACAACTGAAACAACAAGATATCATTAATCATACAAAAGTAGGAAAATGTTTAATTTTTTTGTGTAAATAAGAACTTTCTTCCAATATCATTACATTACCTATGAAAAACAGACACGATTTGGTCATTATATCTGCGAAAATGGTCAATAATGAAATCCATGGCTAAGGTCGACTTCTTCATTGAAAATAAAGGTAAACTACAACTGAAACAACAAGATATCATTAACCATACAAATGTAGGAAAAAAGAGTAATTTTTTTTGTGTAAATGGGAACTTTCTTCCCATATCATTACATTACCTATGGAAACAGACACGCTTTGGTCCGTATTTGCAAAAATGGGTCGATAATGAAATCCATGGCTATGGTCGACTTCTTCATTGAAAATAAAGGTAAACTACAACTGAAACAACAAGATATCATTAATCATACAAAAGTAGGAAAAGGTGTAATTTTTTTGTATAAAAAGGAACTTTCTTCCCACATCATGACATTACCTATGGAAACAGACACTCTTTGGTCGTATATCGGCGAAAAATAGGTCGATAATGAAATCCATGGCTATGGTCGACTTCTTCATTGAAAATAAAGGTAAACTACAACTGAAACAAGAAGATAACATTAATCATACAAAAGTAGGAAAATGTGTAAATTTTTGTGTAAATAGGAACTTTCTTCCCATATCATTACATTACCTATGGAAACAGACACGCTTTGGTCCGTATCTGCTAAAATGGGTCGATAATGAAATCCATGGCTATGGTCGACTTCTTCATTGAAAATAAAGGTAAACTACAACTGAAACAACAAGATATCATTAATCATACAAAAGTAGGAAAAGGTGTAAATTTTTGTGTAAATAGGAACATTCTTCCCATATCATTACATTACCTATGAAAACAGACACGCTTTGGTCCGTATATGCAAAAATGGGTGGTTAATGAAATCCATGGCTATGGTCGACTTCTTCATTGAAAATAAAGGTAAACTACAACTGAAACAACAAGATATCATTAACCATACAAATGTAGGAAAAGGAGTAAATTTTTGTGTAAATGGGAACTTTCTTCCCATATCATTACATTACCTATGGAAACAGACACGCTTTGGTCCGTATCTGCGAAAATGGGTCGATAATGAAATCCATGGCTATGGTCGACTTCTTCATTGAAAATAAAGGTAAACTACAACTGAAACAACAAGATATCATTAATCATACAAAAGTAGGAAAATGTATAATTTTTTGTGTAAATAAGAACTTTCTTCCCATATCATTACATTACCTATGGAAACAGACACGCTTTGGTCCGTATTTGCGAAAATGGGTCGATAATGAAATCCATGGCTATGGTCGACTTCTTCATTGAAAATAAAGGTAAACTACATCTGAAACAACAAGATAACATTAATCATACAAAAGTAGGAAAATGTGTAATTTTTTTTTTTTGTATAAAAGGAACTTTCTTCCCACATCATGACATTACCTATGGAAACAGACACACTTTGGTCCAGTATCTGCGAAAATAGGTCGATAATGAAATCCATGGCTATGGTCGACTTCTTCATTGAAAATAAAGGTAAACTACAACTGAAACAACAAGATAACATTAATCATACAAAAGTAGGAAAATGTGTAAATTTTTGTGTAAATAGGAACTTTCTTCCCATATCATTACATTACCTATGGAAACAGACACGCTTTGGTCCGTATATGCAAAAATGGGTCGTTAATGAAATCCATGGCTATGGTCGACTTCTTCATTGAAAATAAAGGTAAACTACAACTGAAACAACAAGATATCATTAACCATACAAATGTAGGAAAAGGAGTAAATTTTTGTGTAAATGGGAACTTTCTTCCCACATCATTACATTACCTATGGAAACAGACACGCTTTGGTCCGTATCAGCGAAAATGGGTCGATAATGAAATCCATGGCAATGGTCGACTTCTTCATTGAAAATAAAGGTAAACTACAACTAAACAACAAGATATCATTAATCATACAAAAGTAGGAAAATGTTTAAAATTTTTGTGTAAATAAGAACTTTCTTCCAATATCATTACATTACCTATGGAAAACAGACACGATTTGGTCCAGTATCTGCGAAAATGGTCAATAATGAAATCCATGGCTAAGGTCGACTTCTTCATTGAAAATAAAGGTAAACTACAACTGAAACAACAAGATATCATTAACCATACAAATGTAGGAAAAAGAGTAAATTTTTTGTGTAAATGGGAACTTTCTTCCCATATCATTACATTACCTATGGAAACAGACACTGCGCTTTGGTCCGTATTTGCAAAAATGGGTCGATAATGAAATCCATGGCTATGGTCGACTTCTTCATTGAAAATAAAGGTAAACTACAACTGAAACAACAAGATATCATTAATCATACAAAAGTAGGAAAAGGTGTAAATTTTTTGTATAAAAAGGAACTATCTTCCCACATCATGACATTACCTATGGAAACAGACACTCTTTGGTCTGTATCTGCGAAAATAGGTCGATAATGAAATCCATGGCTATGGTCGACTTCTTCATTGAAAATAAAGGTAAACTACAACTGAAACAAGAAGATAACATTAATCATACAAAAGAAGGAAAATGTGTAAATTTTTTGTGTAAATAGGAACTTTCTTCCCATATCATTACATTACCTATGGAAACAGACGCTTTGGTCCGTATCTGCTAAAATGGGTCGATAATGAAATCCATGGCTATGGTCGACTTCTTCATTGAAAATAAAGGTAAACTACAACTGAAACAACAAGATATCATTAATCATACAAAAGTAGGAAAAGGTGTAAATTTTTGTGTAAATAGGAACATTCTTCCCATATCATTACATTACCTATGAAAACAGACACGCTTTGGTCCGTATATGCAAAAATGGGTGGTTAATGAAATCCATGGCTATGGTCGACTTCTTCATTGAAAATAAAGGTAAACTACAACTGAAACAACAAGATATCATTAACCATACAAATGTAGGAAAAGGAGTAAATTTTTGTGTAAATGGGAACTTTCTTCCCATATCATTACATTACCTATGGAAACAGACACGCTTTGGTCCGTATCTGCAAAAATGGGTCGATAATGAAATCCATGGCTATGGTCGACTTCTTCATTGAAAATAAAGGTAAACTACAACTGAAACAACAAGATATCATTAATCATACAAAAGTAGGAAAATGTATAAATTTTTGTGTAAATAAGAACTTTCTTCCCATATCATTACATTACCTATGGAAACAGACACGCTTTGGTCCGTATTTGCGAAAATGGGTCGATAATGAAATCCATGGCTATGGTCGACTTCTTCATTGAAAATAAAGGTAAACTACAACTGAAACAACAAGATAACATTAATCATACAAAAGTAGGAAAATGTGTAAATTTTTTGTATAAAAGGAACTTTCTTCCCACATCATGACATTACCTATGGAAACAGACACTCTTTGGTGGTGCGTATGCTTAAAAAATAGGTCGATAATGAAATCCATGGCTATGGTCGACTTCTTCATTGAAAATAAAGGTAAACTACAACTGAAACAACAAGATAACATTAATCATACAAAAGTAGGAAAATGTGTAAATTTTTGTGTAAATAGGAACTTTCTTCCCATATCATTACATTACCTATGGAAACAGACACGCTTTGGTCCGTATATGCAAAAATGGGTCGTTAATGAAATCCATGGCTATGGTCGACTTCTTCATTGAAAATAAAGGTAAACTACAACTGAAACAACAAGATATCATTAACCATACAAATGTAGGAAAAGGAGTAAATTTTTGTGTAAATGGGAACTTTCTTCCCACATCATTACATTACCTATGGAAACAGACACGCTTTGGTAAGGTATATGCGAAAATGGGTCGATAATGAAATCCATGGCAATGGTCGACTTCTTCATTGAAAATAAAGGTAAACTACAACTGAAACAACAAGATATCATTAATCATACAAAAGTAGGAAAATGTATAAATTTTTGTGTAAATAAGAACTTTCTTCCAATATCATTACATTACCTATGAAAATAGACACGATTTGGTCCGTATATGCGACAATGGTCAATAATGAAATCCATGGCTAAGGTCGACTTCTTCATTGAAAATAAAGGTAAACTACAACTGAAACAACAAGATATCATTAACCATACAAATGTAGAAAAAGAGTAAATTTTTGTGTAAATGGGAACTTTCTTCCCATATCATTACATTACCTATGGAAACAGAGACACGCTTTGGTCCCGTATTTGCAAAAATGGGTCGATAATGAAATCCATGGCTATGGTCGACTTCTTCATTGAAAATAAAGGTAAACTACAACTGAAACAACAAGATATCATTAATCATACAAAAGTAGGAAAAGGTGTAAATTTTTGTATAAAAGGAACTATCTTCCCACATCATGACATTACCTATGGAAACAGACACTCTTTTGGTCGTATCTGCGAAAATAGGTCGATCGATAATGAAATCCATGGCTATGGTCGACTTCTTCATTGAAAATAAAGGTAAACTACAACTGAAACAAGAAGATAACATTAATCATACAAAAGTAGGAAAATGTGTAAATTTTTTTGTGTAAATAGGAACTTTCTTCCCATATCATTACATTACCTATGGAAACAGACACGCTTTGGTCCGTATCTGCTAAAAAATGGGTCGATAATGAAATCCATGGCTATGGTCGACTTCTTCATTGAAAATAAAGGTAAACTACAACTGAAACAACAAGATATCATTAATCATACAAAAGTAGGAAAAGGTGTAAATTTTTTTGTGTAAATAGGAACTTTCTTCCCATATCATTACATTACCTATGAAAACAGACACGCTTTTGGTCCGTATATGCAAAAATGGGTGGTTAATGAAATCCATGGCTATGGTCGACTTCTTCATTGAAAATAAAGGTAAACTACAACTGAAACAACAAGATATCATTAACCATACAAATTGTAGGAAAAGGAGTAAATTTTTGTGTAAATGGGAACTTTCTTCCCATATCATTACATTACCTATGGAAAACAGACACGCTTTGGTCCGTATCTGCAAAAATGGGTCGATAATGAAATCCATGGCTATGGTCGACTTCTTCATTGAAAATAAAGGTAAACTACAACTGAAACAACAAGATATCATTAACCATACAAATGTAGGAAAAGGAGTAATTTTTTTGTGTAAATGGGAACTTTCTTCCCATATCATTACATTACCTATGGAAACAGATTGCTTTTTTGGTCCATTATCTGCGAAAATGGGTCGATAATGAAATCCATGGCTATGGTCGACTTCTTCATTGAAAATAAAGGTAAACTACAACTGAAACAACAAGATATCATTAATCATACAAAAGTAGGAAAATGTATAAATTTTTTGTGTAAATAGGAACTTTCTTCCCATATCATTACATTACCTATGGAAACAGACACGCTTTTTGGTCCGTATTTGCGAAAATGGGTCGATAATGAAATCCATGGCTATGGTCGACTTCTTCATTGAAAATAAAGGTAAACTACATCTGAAACAACAAGATAACATTAATCATACAAAAGTAGGAAAATGTGTAAATTTTTTGTGTAAAAAGGAACTTTCTTCCCACATCATTACATTACCTATGGAAACAGACACTCTTTGGTCCAGTATCTGCAAAAATGGGTCGATAATGAAATCCATGGCTATGGTCTACTTCTTCATTGAAAATAAAGGTAAACTACAACTGAAACAACAAGATATCATTAATCATACAAAAGTAGGAAAATGTGTAAATTTTTTTGTGTAAATAGGAACTTTCTTCCCATATCATTACATTACCTATGGAAACAGACACGCTTTGGTCCCATATATGCAAAAATGGGTCGATAATGAAATCCATGGCTATGGTCGACTTCTTCATTGAAAATAAAGGTAAACTACAACTGAAACAACAAGATATCATTAATCATACAAAGTAGGAAAATGTGTAAATTTTTTGTGTATAAAAGGAACTTTCTTCCCATATCATTACATTACCTATGGAAACAGACACGCTTTGGTCCGTATCTGCGAAAATGGGTCGATAATGAAATCCATGGCTATGGTCGACTTCTTCATTGAAAATAAAGGTAAACTACAACTGAAACAACAAGATATCATTAATCATACAAAAGTAGGAAAAGGTGTAAAATTTTTGTGTAAATAGGAACTTTCTTCCCATATCATTACATTACCTATGGAAAACAGACACGCTTTGGTCCATATATATGCAAAAATGGGTGGTTAATGAAATCCATGGCTATGGTCGACTTCTTCATTGAAAATAAAGGTAAACTACAACTGAAACAACAAGATATCATTAACCATACAAAAATGTAGGAAAAGGTGTAATTTTTTTTGTGTAAATGGGAACTTTCTTCCCATATCATTACATTACCTATGGAAACAGACACGCTTTGGTCCGTATTTGCAAAAATGGGTCGATAATGAAATCCATGGCTATGGTCGACTTCTTCATTGAAAATAAAGGTAAACTACAACTGAAACAACAAGATATCATTAATCATACAAAAGTAGGAAAAGGTGTAAATTTTTTTGTGTAAAAAAGGAACTTTCTTCCCATATCATTACATTACCTATGGAAACAGACACTCTTTGGTCCGTATCTGCGAAAATGGGTCGATAATGAAATCCATGGCTATGGTCGACTTCTTCATTGAAAATAAAGGTAAACTACAACTGAAACAACAAGATAACATTAATCATACAAAAGTAGGAAAATGTGTAAATTTTTGTGTAAATAGGAACTTTCTTCCCATATCATTACATTACCTATGGAAACAGACACGCTTTGGTCCGTATCTGCTAAAATGGGTCCATAATGAAATCCATGGCTATGGTCGACTTCTTCATTGAAAATAAAGGTAAACTACAACTGAAACAACAAGATATCATTAATCATACAAAAGTAGGAAAAGGTGTAAATTTTTGTGTAAATAGGAACATTCTTCCCATATCATTACATTACCTATGAAAACAGACACGCTTTGGTCCGTATATGCTAAAATGGGTGGTTAATGAAATCCATGGCTATGGTCGACTTCTTCATTGAAAATAAAGGTAAACTACAACTGAAACAACAAGATATCATTAACCATACAAATGTAGGAAAAGGAGTAAATTTTTGTGTAAATGGGAACTTTCTTCCCATATCATTACATTACCTATGGAAACAGACACGCTTTGGTCCGTATTTGCAAAAATGGGTCGATAATGAAATCCATGGCTATGGTCGACTTCTTCATTGAAAATAAAGGTAAACTACAACTGAAACAACAAGATATCATTAATCATACAAAAGTAGGAAAATGTATAAATTTTTTTGTGTAAATAAGAACTTTCTTCCCATATCATTACATTACCTATGGAAACAGACACGCTTTTGGTCCGTTTTTTGCGAAAATGGGTCGATAATGAAATCCATGGCTATGGTCGACTTCTTCATTGAAAAAAAAAAGGTAAACTACATCTGAAACAACAAGATAACATTAATCATACAAAAGTAGGAAAATGTGTAAATTTTTTTGTATAAAAGGAACTTTCTTCCCACATCATGACATTACCTATGGAAACAGACACTCTTTTGGTCGTATCTGCGAAAATAGGTCGATAATGAAATCCATGGCTATGGTCGACTTCTTCATTGAAAATAAAGGTAAACTACAACTGAAACAAGAAGATAACATTAATCATACAAAAGTAGGAAAATGTGTAAATTTTTGTGTAAATAGGAACTTTCTTCCCATATCATTACATTACCTATGGAAACAGACACGCTTTGGTCCGTATATGCAAAAATGGGTCGTTAATGAAATCCATGGCTATGGTCGACTTCTTCATTGAAAATAAAGGTAAACTACAACTGAAACAACAAGATATCATTAACCATACAAATGTAGGAAAAGGAGTAAATTTTTGTGTAAATGGGAACTTTCTTCCCACATCATTACATTACCTATGGAAACAGACACGCTTTGGTCCGTATCAGCGAAAATGGGTCGATAATGAAATCCATGGCAATGGTCGACTTCTTCATTGTTAATAAAGGTAAACTACAACTGAAACAACAAGATATCATTAATCATACAAAAGTAGGAAAATGTATAAATTTTTGTGTAAATAAGAACTTTCTTCCAATATCATTACATTACCTATGGAAACAGACACGATTTGGTCCGTATCTGCGAAAATGGTCAATAATGAAATCCATGGCTAAGGTCGACTTCTTCATTGAAAATAAAGGTAAACTACAACTGAAACAACAAGATATCATTAACCATACAAATGTAGGAAAAAGAGTAAATTTTTGTGTAAATGGGAACTTTCTTCCCATATCATTACATTACCTATGGAAATAGACACGCTTTGGTCCGTATTTGCAAAAAATGGGTCGATAATGAAATCCATGGCTATGGTCGACTTCTTCATTGAAAATAAAGGTAAACTACAACTGAAACAACAAGATATCATTAATCATACAAGAGTAGGAAAAGGTGTAAATTTTTTTGTATAAAAGGAACTATCTTCCCACATCCTGACATTACCTATGGAAACAGACACTCTTTGGTCTGTATCTGCGAAAATAGGTCGATAATGAAATCCATGGCTATGGTCGACTTCTTCATTGAAAATAAAGGTAAACTACAACTGAAACAAGAAGATAACATTAATCATACAAAAGTAGGAAAATGTGTAAATTTTTGTGTAAATAGGAACTTTCTTCCCATATCATTACATTACCTATGGAAACAGACACGCTTTGGTCCATATATGCTAAAATGGGTCGATAATGAAATCCATGGCTATGGTCGACTTCTTCATTGAAAATAAAGGTAAACTACAACTGAAACAACAAGATATCATTAATCATACAAAAGTAGGAAAAGGTGTAAATTTTTGTGTAAATAGGAACATTCTTCCCATATCATTACATTACCTATGAAAACAGACACGCTTTGGTCCGTATATGCAAAAATGGGTGGTTAATGAAATCCATGGCTATGGTCGACTTCTTCATTGAAAATAAAGGTAAACTACAACTGAAACAACAAGATATCATTAACCATACAAATGTAGGAAAAGGAGTAATTTTTTTTTGTGTAAATGGGAACTTTCTTCCCATATCATTACATTACCTATGGAAACAGACACGCTTTGGGTCGTATTTGCAAAAATGGGTCGATAATGAAATCCATGGCTATGGTCGACTTCTTCATTGAAAATAAAGGTAAACTACAACTGAAACAACAAGATATCATTAATCATACAAAAAGTAGGAAAAGGTGTAAATTTTTTTGTATAAAAAGGAACTTTCTTCCCACATCATGACATTACCTATGGAAACAGACACTCTTTTGGTCCGTATCTGCGAAAATGGGTCGATAATGAAATCCATGGCTATGGTCGACTTCTTCATTGAAAATAAAGGTAAACTACAACTGAAACAACAAGATAACATTAATCATACAAAAGTAGGAAAATGTGTAAATTTTTTGTGTAAATAGGAACTTTCTTCCCATATCATTACATTACCTATGGAAACAGACACGCTTTGGTCGTATATGCTAAAATGGGTCCATAATGAAATCCATGGCTATGGTCGACTTCTTCATTGAAAATAAAGGTAAACTACAACTGAAACAACAAGATATCATTAATCATACAAAAGTAGGAAAAGGTGTAATTTTTTTGTGTAAATAGGAACTTTCTTCCCATATCATTACATTACCTATGAAAACAGACACGCTTTGGTCCGTATCTAAAAAATGGGTGGTTAATGAAATCCATGGCTATGGTCGACTTCTTCATTGAAAATAAAGGTAAACTACAACTGAAACAACAAGATATCATTAACCATACAAATGTAGGAAAAGGTGTAAATTTTTTTTGTGTAAATGGGAACTTTCTTCCCATATCATTACATTACCTATGGAAACAGACACGCTTTGGTCATGTATCTGCAAAAATGGGTCGATAATGAAATCCATGGCTATGGTCGACTTCTTCATTGAAAATAAAGGTAAACTACAACTGAAACAACAAGATATCATTAACCATACAAATGTAGGAAAAGGAGTAAATTTTTTGTGTAAATGGGAACTTTCTTCCCATATCATTACATTACCTATGGAAACAGACACGCTTTGGTCGTATCTGCGAAAATGGGTCGATAATGAAATCCATGGCTATGGTCGACTTCTTCATTGAAAATAAAGGTAAACTACAACTGAAACAACAAGATATCATTAATCATACAAAAGTAGGAAAATGTATAATTTTTTTTGTGTAAATAGGAACTTTCTTCCCATATCATTACATTACCTATGGAAACAGACACGCTTTGGTCGTATTTGCGAAAATGGGTCGATAATGAAATCCATGGCTATGGTCGACTTCTTCATTGAAAATAAAGGTAAACTACTCTGAAACAACAAGATAACATTAATCATACAAAAAGTAGGAAAATGTGTAAATTTTTGTATAAAAAGGAACTTTCTTCCCACATCATTACATTACCTATGGAAACAGACACTCTTTTTGGTCGTATCTGCGAAAATAGGTCGATAATGAAATCCATGGCTATGGTCGACTTCTTCATTGAAAATAAAGGTAAACTACAACTGAAACAACAAGATAACATTAATCATACAAAAGTAGGAAAATGTGTAAATTTTTGTGTAAATAGGAACTTTCTTCCCATATCATTACATTACCTATGGAAACAGACACGCTTTGGTCCGTATATGCAAAAATGGGTCGTTAATGAAATCCATGGCTATGGTCGACTTCTTCATTGAAAATAAAGGTAAACTACAACTGAAACAACAAGATATCATTAACCATACAAATGTAGGAAAAGGAGTAATTTTTTTTTGTGTAAATGGGAACTTTCTTCCCACATCATTACATTACCTATGGAAACAGACACGCTTTGGTCATTATCTGCGAAAATGGGTCGATAATGAAATCCATGGCTATGGTCGACTTCTTCATTGAAAATAAAGGTAAACTACAACTGAAACAACAAGATATCATTAATCATACAAAAGTAGGAAAATGTATAAATTTTTGTGTAAAAAGAACTTTCTTCCAATATCATTACATTACCTATGGAAACAGACACAATTTGGTCCGTATCTGCGACAATGGTCAATAATGAAATCCATGGCTATGGTCGACTTCTTCATTGAAAATAAAGGTAAACTACATCTGAAACAACAAGAAAACATTAATCATACAAAAGTAGGAAAATGTGTAAATTTTTGTATAAAAAGGAACTTTCTTCCCACATCATTACATTACCTATGGAAACAGACACTCTTTGGTCGTTATTTGCGAAAATAGGTCGATAATGAAATCCATGGCTATGGTCTACTTCTTCATTGAAAATAAAGGTAAACTACAACTGAAACAACAAGATAACATTAATCATACAAAAGTAGGAAAATGTGTAAATTTTTTGTGTAAATAGGAACTTTCTTCCCATATCATTACATTACCTATGGAAACAGACACACGCTTTGGTCCGTATATGCAAAAATGGGTCGATAATGAAATCCATGGCTATGGTCGACTTCTTCATTGAAAATAAAGGTAAACTACAACTGAAACAACAAGATATCATTAACCATACAAATGTAGGAAAAGGTGTAAATTTTTGTGTAAATGGGAACTTTCTTCCCACATCATTACATTACCTATGGAAACAGACACGCTTTGGTCCGTATGCGAAAATGGGTCGATAATGAAATCCATGGCAATGGTCGACTTCTTCATTGAAAATAAAGGTAAACTACAACTGAAACAACAAGATATCATTAATCATACAAAAGTAGGAAAATGTGTAATTTTTTTGTGTAAATAAGAACTTTCTTCCAATATCATTACATTACCTATGGAAACAGACACGATTTGGTCCGTATCTGCGAAAAAAAATGGTCAATAATGAAATCCATGGCTATGGTCGACTTCTTCATTGAAAATAAAGGTAAACTACAACTGAAACAACAAGATATCATTAACCATACAAATGTAGGAAAAGGAGTAAATTTTTTTTGTGTAAATGGGAACTTTCTTCCCATATCATTACATTACCTATGGAAAACAGACACGCTTTGGTCCGTATTTGCAAAAATGGGTCGATAATGAAATCCATGGCTATGGTCGACTTCTTCATTGAAAATAAAGGTAAACTACAACTGAAACAACAAGATATCATTAATCATACAAAAAGTAGGAAAAGGTGTAATTTTTTGTATAAAAAGGAACTTTCTTCCCACATCATGACATTACCTATGGAAACAGACACACTTTTTGGTCCGTAGATGCGAAAATGGGTCGATAATGAAATCCATGGCTATGGTCGACTTCTTCATTGAAAATAAAGGTAAACTACAACTGAAACAACAAGATATCATTAATCATACAAAAGTAGGAAAATGTGTAATTTTTTTGTGTAAATAGGAACTTTCTTCCCATATCATTACATTACCTATGGAAACAGACACGCTTTGGTCATTATTTGCAAAAATGGGTCGATAATGAAATCCATGGCTATGGTCGACTTCTTCATTGAAAATAAAGGTAAACTACAACTGAAACAACAAGATATCATTAATCATACAAAAGTAGGAAAAGGTGTGTATTTTTTTGTATAAAAAGGAACTTTCTTCCCACATCATTACATTACCTATGGAAACAGACGCTTTGGTCCGTATATGCAAAAATGGGTCGATAATGAAATCCATGGCTATGGTCGACTTCTTCATTGAAAATAAAGGTAAACTACAACTGAAACAACAAGATATCATTAATCATAAAAGTAGGAAAATGTGTAAATTTTTTTGTGTAAATGGGAACTTTCTTCCCATATCATTACATTACCTATGGAAAAACAGACACGCTTTGGTCATTAGATCTGCAAAAATGGGTCCATAATGAAATCCATGGCTATGGTCGACTTCTTCATTGAAAATAAAGGTAAACTACAACTGAAACAACAAGATATCATTAATCATACAAAAGTAGGAAAAGGTGTAATTTTTTTTTTTGTGTAAATAGGAACTTTCTTCCCATATCATTACATTACCTATGGAAAACAGACACGCTTTGGTCCATTATATAAAAAAAAATGGGTGGTTAATGAAATCCATGGCTATGGTCGACTTCTTCATTGAAAATAAAGGTAAACTACAACTGAAACAACAAGATATCATTAACCATACAAATGTAGGAAAAGGTGTAATTTTTTTGTGTAAATGGGAACTTTCTTCCCATATCATTACATTACCTATGGAAACAGACACGCTTTGGTCCGTATTTGCGAAAATGGGTCGATAATGAAATCCATGGCTATGGTCGACTTCTTCATTGAAAATAAAGGTAAACTACAACTGAAACAACAAGATATCATTAATCATACAAAAGTAGGAAAATGTGTAAATTTTTGTGTAAATAGGAACTTTCTTCCCATATCATTACATTACCTATGGAAACAGACACGCTTTGGTCCGTATTTTAAAAAAATGGGTCGATAATGAAATCCATGGCTATGGTCGACTTCTTCATTGAAAAAAAAAGTAAAACTAACTGAAACAACAAGATAACATTAATCATACAAAAGTAGGAAAATGTGTAAATTTTTTATAAAAAGGAACTTTCTTCCCACATCATTACATTACCTATGGAAACAGACACTCTTTGGTCCGTATATGCGAAAATGGGTCGATAATGAAATCCATGGCTATGGTCGACTTCTTCATTGAAAATAAAGGTAAACTACAACTGAAACAACAAGATAACATTAATCATACAAAAGTAGGAAAATGTGTAAATTTTTGTGTAAATAGGAACTTTCTTCCCATATCATTACATTACCTATGGAAACAGACACGCTTTGGTCCATTATATGCAAAAAATGGGTCGATAATGAAATCCATGGCTATGGTCGACTTCTTCATTGAAAATAAAGGTAAACTACAACTGAAACAACAAGATATCATTAACCATACAAATGTAGGAAAAGGTGTAAATTTTTTGTGTAAATGGGAACTTTCTTCCCACATCATTACATTACCTATGGAAACAGACACGCTTTGGTCCAGTATATGCGAAAATGGGTCGATAATGAAATCCATGGCAATGGTCGACTTCTTCATTGAAAATAAAGGTAAACTACAACTGAAACAACAAGATATCATTAATCATACAAAAGTAGGAAAATGTATAAATTTTTGTGTAAATAAGAACTTTCTTCCAATATCATTACATTACCTATGGAAAAGACACGCTTTGGTCCAGTATCTGCGAAAATGGGTCAATAATGAAATCCATGGCTATGGTCGACTTCTTCATTGAAAATAAAGGTAAACTACAACTGAAACAACAAGATATCATTAACCATACAAATGTAGGAAAATGAGTAAATTTTTTGTGTAAATGGGAACTTTCTTCCCATATCATTACATTACATTACCTATGGAAACAGACACGCTTTGGTCCGTATTTGCAAAAATGGGTCGATAATGAAATCCATGGCTATGGTCGACTTCTTCATTGAAAATAAAGGTAAACTACAACTGAAACAACAAGATATCATTAATCATACAAAAGTAGGAAAAGGTGTAAATTTTTTGTATAAAAAGGAACTTTCTTCCCACATCATTACATTACCTATGGAAACAGACACTCTTTGGTCCAGTATCTGCGAAAAATGGGTCGATAATGAAATCCATGGCTATGGTCGACTTCTTCATTGAAAATAAAGGTAAACTACAACTGAAACAACAAGATATCATTAATCATACAAAAGTAGGAAAATGTGTAATTTTTTTTGTGTAAATAGGAACTTTCTTCCCATATCATTACATTACCTATGGAAACAGACACGCTTTTGGTCCGTATCTGCTAAAATGGGTCGATAATGAAATCCATGGCTATGGTCGACTTCTTCATTGAAATAATAAAGGTAAACTACAACTGAAACAACAAGATATCATTAATCATACAAAAGTAGGAAAAGGTGTAAATTTTTTTGTAAAAAGGAACTTTCTTCCCACATCCGACATTACCTATGGAAACAGACACTCTTTGGTCGTATATCTGCAAAAAATAGGTCGATAATGAAATCCATGGCTATGGTCGACTTCTTCATTGAAAATAAAGGTAAACTACAACTGAAACAACAAGATATCATTAATCATACAAAAGTAGGAAAATGTGTAAATTTTTGTGTAAATAGGAACTTTCTTCCCATATCATTACATTACCTATGGAAACAGACACGCTTTGGTCCGTATCTGCTAAAATGGGTCGATAATGAAATCCATGGCTATGGTCGACTTCTTCATTGAAAATAAAGGTAAACTACAACTGAAACAACAAGATATCATTAATCATACAAAAGTAGGAAAAGGTGTAAATTTTTGTGTAAATAGGAACTTTCTTCCCATATCATTACATTACCTATGGAAACAGACACGCTTTGGTCCAGTATATTAAAAAAAAATGGGTGGTTAATGAAATCCATGGCTATGGTCGACTTCTTCATTGAAAATAAAGGTAAACTACAACTGAAACAACAAGATATCATTAACCATACAAAAGTAGGAAAAAGGAGTAATTTTTTTTGTGTAAATGGGAACTTTCTTCCCATATCATTACATTACCTATGGAAACAGACACGCTTTTGGTCCGTATTTGCAAAAATGGGTCGATAATGAAATCCATGGCTATGGTCGACTTCTTCATTGAAAATAAAGGTAAACTACAACTGAAACAACAAGATATCATTAATCATACAAAAGTAGGAAAATGTATAAATTTTTTTGTGTAAATGGGAACTTTCTTCCCATATCATTACATTACCTATGGAAACAGACACGCTTTGGTCCAGTATATTTGCGAAAATGGGTCGATAATGAAATCCATGGCTATGGTCGACTTCTTCATTGAAAATAAAGGTAAACTACACATCTGAAACAACAAGATAACATTAATCATACAAAAGTAGGAAAATGTGTAAATTTTTTGTATAAAAAGGAACTTTCTTCCCACATCATTACATTACCTATGGAAACAGACACTCTTTGGTCCGTATCTGCGAAAATGGGTCGATAATGAAATCCATGGCTATGGTCGACTTCTTCATTGAAAATAAAGGTAAACTACAACTGAAACAACAAGATAACATTAATCATACAAAAGTAGGAAAATGTGTAAATTTTTTTGTGTAAATAGGAACTTTCTTCCCATATCATTACATTACCTATGGAAACAGACACGCTTTGGTCATATATATGCAAAAATGGGTCGATAATGAAATCCATGGCTATGGTCGACTTCTTCATTGAAAATAAAGGTAAACTACAACTGAAACAACAAGATATCATTAACCATACAAAAGTAGGAAAAGGTGTAATTTTTTGTGTAAATGGGAACTTTCTTCCCACATCATTACATTACCTATGGAAACAGACACGCTTTGGTCGTATATGCGAAAATGGGTCGATAATGAAATCCATGGCAATGGTCGACTTCTTCATTGAAAATAAAGGTAAACTACAACTGAAACAACAAGATATCATTAATCATACAAAAGTAGGAAAATGTATAATTTTTTTTGTGTAAATAAGAACTTTCTTCCAATATCATTACATTACCTATGGGAAAAACAGACACGATTTGGTCCATTATCTGCGAAAATGGTCAATAATGAAATCCATGGCTAAGGTCGACTTCTTCATTGAAAATAAAGGTAAACTACAACTGAAACAACAAGATATCATTAACCATACAAATGTAGGAAAATGTGTAAATTTTTTTGTGTAAATGGGAACTTTCTTCCCATATCATTACATTACCTATGGAAACAGACACGCTTTGGTCCGTATTTGCAAAAATGGGTCGATAATGAAATCCATGGCTATGGTCGACTTCTTCATTGAAAATAAAGGTAAACTACAACTGAAACAACAAGATATCATTAATCATACAAAAGTAGGAAAAGGTGTAAATTTTTTTGTATAAAAAGGAACTTTCTTCCCACATCATTACATTACCTATGGAAACAGAGACACTCTTTGGTCAGTATCTGCGAAAATGGGTCGATAATGAAATCCATGGCTATGGTCGACTTCTTCATTGAAAATAAAGGTAAACTACAACTGAAACAACAAGATAACATTAATCATACAAAAGTAGGAAAATGTGTAATTTTTTGTGTAAATAGGAACTTTCTTCCCATATCATTACATTACCTATGGAAACAGACACGCTTTGGTCCGTATCTGCTAAAAATGGGTCGATAATGAAATCCATGGCTATGGTCGACTTCTTCATTTGAAAATAAAGGTAAACTACAACTGAAACAACAAGATATCATTAATCATACAAATGTAGGAAAAGTGTAAATTTTTGTGTAAATGGGAACTTTCTTCCCATATCATTACATTACCTATGGAAAGCAGAGACACGCTTTGGTCCGTATATGCTGAAAAAATGGGTCGATAATGAAATCCATGGCTATGGTCGACTTCTTCATTGAAAATAAAGGTAAACTACAACTGAAACAACAAGATATCATTAATCATACAAAAGTAGGAAAAGGTGTAAATTTTTTTGTATAAAAAGGAACTTTCTTCCCATATCATTACATTACCTATGGAAACAGACACTCTTTGGTCCGTATCTCTAAAAAAAATGGGTCGATAATGAAATCCATGGCTATGGTCGACTTCTTCATTGAAAATAAAGGTAAACTACAACTGAAACAACAAGATATCATTAATCATACAAAAGTAGGAAAATGTGTAAATTTTTTTGTGTAAATAGGAACTTTCTTCCCATATCATTACATTACCTATGGAAACAGAGACACGCTTTGGTCCGTATCTGCGCTAAAATGGGTCGATAATGAAATCCATGGCTATGGTCGACTTCTTCATTGAAAATAAAGGTAAACTACAACTGAAACAACAAGATATCATTAATCATACAAAAGTAGGAAAATGTATAAATTTTTTGTGTAAATGGGAACTTTCTTCCCATATCATTACATTACCTATGGAAACAGACACGCTTTTGGTCCGTATTTGCAAAAAAATGGGTCGATAATGAA
The DNA here is from genome assembly GCA_019845555.1 of Aristolochia fimbriata. NCBI lineage: Eukaryota > Viridiplantae > Streptophyta > Magnoliopsida > Piperales > Aristolochiaceae > Aristolochia > Aristolochia fimbriata. Next base: position 54,905 of record JAINDJ010000100.1, read on the forward strand.
ATCCATGGCTATGGTCGACTTCTTCATTGAAAAAATAAAGGTAAACTACAACTGAAACAACAAGATATCATTAATCATACAAAAGTAGGAAAATGTGTAAATTTTTTTGTATAAAAAGGAACTTTCTTCCCACATCATTACATTACCTATGGAAACAGACACTCTTTGGTCGTATATATGCGAAAATGGGTCGATAATGAAATCCATGGCTATGGTCGACTTCTTCATTGAAAATAAAGGTAAACTACAACTGAAACAACAAGATAACATTAATCATACAAAAGTAGGAAAATGTGTAAATTTTTTGTGTAAATAGGAACTTTCTTCCCATATCATTACATTACCTATGGAAACAGACACGCTTTTGGTCCAGTATATGCAAAAATGGGTCGATAATGAAATCCATGGCTATGGTCGACTTCTTCATTGAAAATAAAGGTAAACTACAACTGAAACAACAAGATATCATTAACCATACAAATGTAGGAAAAGGTGTAATTTTTTTGTGTAAATGGGAACTTTCTTCCCACATCATTACATTACCTATGGAAACAGACACGCTTTGGTCCGTATCTGCGAAAATGGGTCGATAATGAAATCCATGGCTAATGGTCGACTTCTTCATTGAAAATAAAGGTAAACTACAACTGAAACAACAAGATATCATTAATCATACAAAAGTAGGAAAATGTATAAATTTTTGTGTAAATAAGAACTTTCTTCCAATATCATTACATTACCTATGGAAACAGACACGCGATTTGGTCCGTATCTGCGAAAATGGTCAATAATGAAATCCATGGCTATGGTCGACTTCTTCATTGAAAATAAAGGTAAACTACAACTGAAACAACAAGATATCATTAACCATACAAATGTAGGAAAAAAGTAAATTTTTTGTGTAAATGGGAACTTTCTTCCCATATCATTACATTACCTATGGAAATGGAAACAGACACGCTTTGGTCCGTATTTGCGAAAATGGGTCGATAATGAAATCCATGGCTATGGTCGACTTCTTCATTGAAAATAAAGGTAAACTACAACTGAAACAACAAGATATCATTAATCATACAAGAGTAGGAAAAGGTGTAAATTTTTGTATAAAAAGGAACTTTCTTCCCACATCCTGACATTACCTATGGAAACAGACACTCTTTGGTCCGTATCTGCGAAAATAGGTCGATAATGAAATCCATGGCTATGGTCGACTTCTTCATTGAAAATAAAGGTAAACTACAACTGAAACAACAAGATATCATTAATCATACAAAAGTAGGAAAATGTGTAAATTTTTGTGTAAATAGGAACTTTCTTCCCATATCATTACATTACCTATGGAAACAGACACGCTTTGGTCGTATGATGCAAAAAATGGGTCGATAATGAAATCCATGGCTATGGTCGACTTCTTCATTGAAAATAAAGGTAAACTACAACTGAAACAACAAGATATCATTAATCATACAAAATGTAGGAAAAGGTGTAAATTTTTGTGTAAATGGGAACTTTCTTCCCATATCATTACATTACCTATGGAAAAGAGACACGCTTTGGTCCGTATTTGCAAAAATGGGTCGATAATGAAATCCATGGCTATGGTCGACTTCTTCATTGAAAATAAAGGTAAACTACAACTGAAACAACAAGATATCATTAATCATACAAAAGTAGGAAAAAGGTGTAATTTTTTGTATAAAAGGAACTTTCTTCCCATATCATTACATTACCTATGGAAACAGACACTCTTTGGGTCGTATATCAAAAAAAATGGGTCGATAATGAAATCCATGGCTATGGTCGACTTCTTCATTGAAAATAAAGGTAAACTACAACTGAAACAACAAGATATCATTAATCATACAAAAAAGTAGGAAAATGTGTAATTTTTTGTGTAAATAGGAACTTTCTTCCCATATCATTACATTACCTATGGAAACAGACACGCTTTGGTCGTATCTGCTAAAATGGGTCGATAATGAAATCCATGGCTATGGTCGACTTCTTCATTGAAAATAAAGGTAAACTACAACTGAAACAACAAGATATCATTAATCATACAAAAGTAGGAAAAGGTGTAAATTTTTTTGTGTAAATAGGAACTTTCTTCCCATATCATTACATTACCTATGAAAACAGACACGCTTTGGTCCGTATATGCAAAAATGGGTGGTTAATGAAATCCATGGCTATGGTCGACTTCTTCATTGAAAATAAAGGTAAAACTACAACTGAAACAACAAGATATCATTAATCATACAAAAGTAGGAAAAGGTGTAAATTTTTTGTGTAAATGGGAACTTTCTTCCCATATCATTACATTACCTATGGAAACAGACACGCTTTTGGTCAGTATTTGCAAAAATGGGTCGATAATGAAATCCATGGCTATGGTCGACTTCTTCATTGAAAATAAAGGTAAACTACAACTGAAACAACAAGATATCATTAATCATACAAAAGTAGGAAAATGTATAAATTTTTTTGTGTAAATGGGAACTTTCTTCCCATATCATTACATTACCTATGGAAACAGACACGCTTTTTGGTCCATTATTTGCGAAAATGGGTCGATAATGAAATCCATGGCTATGGTCGACTTCTTCATTGAAAATAAAGGTAAACTACAACTGAAACAACAAGATATCATTAATCATACAAAAGTAGGAAAATGTGTAATTTTTTTTTGTATAAAAAGGAACTTTCTTCCCACATCATTACATTACCTATGGAAACAGACACGCTTTGGTCCGTATCTGCGAAAATAGGTCGATAATGAAATCCATGGCTATGGTCGACTTCTTCATTGAAAATAAAGGTAAACTACAACTGAAACAACAAGATAACATTAATCATACAAAAGTAGGAAAATGTGTAAATTTTTGTGTAAATAGGAACTTTCTTCCCATATCATTACATTACCTATGGAAACAGACACGCTTTGGTCCGTATATGCAAAAATGGGTCGATAATGAAATCCATGGCTATGGTCGACTTCTTCATTGAAAATAAAGGTAAACTACAACTGAAACAACAAGATATCATTAATCATACAAAAGTAGGAAAAGGTGTAAATTTTTGTATAAATGGGAACTTTCTTCCCACATCATTACATTACCTATGGAAACAGACACGCTTTGGTCCGTATCTGCGAAAATGGGTCGATAATGAAATCCATGGCAATGGTCGACTTCTTCATTGAAAATAAAGGTAAACTACAACTGAAACAACAAGATATCATTAATCATACAAAAGTAGGAAAATGTATAAATTTTTGTGTAAATAAGAACTTTCTTCCAATATCATTACATTACCTATGGAAACAGACACGATTTGGTCCGTATCTGCGAAAATGGTCAATAATGAAATCCATGGCTAAGGTCGACTTCTTCATTGAAAATAAAGGTAAACTACAACTGAAACAACAAGATATCATTAACCATACAAATGTAGGAAAAAGAGTAAATTTTTGTGTAAATGGGAACTTTCTTCCCATATCATTACATTACCTATGGAAACAGACACGCTTTGGTCCGTATTTGCAAAAATGGGTCGATAATGAAATCCATGGCTATGGTCGACTTCTTCATTGAAAATAAAGGTAAACTACAACTGAAACAACAAGATATCATTAATCATACAAAAGTAGGAAAAGGTGTAAATTTTTGTATAAAAAGGAACTTTCTTCCCACATCCTGACATTACCTATGGAAACAGACACTCTTTGGTCCGTATCTGCGAAAATAGGTCGATAATGAAATCCATGGCTATGGTCGACTTCTTCATTGAAAATAAAGGTAAACTACAACTGAAACAACAAGATAACATTAATCATACAAAAGTAGGAAAATGTGTAAATTTTTGTGTAAATAGGAACTTTCTTCCCATATCATTACATTACCTATGGAAACAGACACGCTTTGGTCGTATCTGCGAAAATGGGTCGATAATGAAATCCATGGCTATGGTCGACTTCTTCATTGAAAATAAAGGTAAACTACAACTGAAACAACAAGATATCATTAATCATACAAAAGTAGGAAAAGGTGTAAATTTTTTGTGTAAATGGGAACTTTCTTCCCATATCATTACATTACCTATGGAAACAGACACGCTTTGGTCATATATGCAAAAATGGGTGGTTAATGAAATCCATGGCTATGGTCGACTTCTTCATTGAAAATAAAGGTAAACTACAACTGAAACAACAAGATATCATTAACCATACAAATGTAGGAAAAGGTGTAAATTTTTTGTGTAAATGGGAACTTTCTTCCCATATCATTACATTACCTATGGAAACAGACACGCTTTGGTCCATATATCTGCGAAAATGGGTCGATAATGAAATCCATGGCTATGGTCGACTTCTTCATTGAAAATAAAGGTAAACTACAACTGAAACAACAAGATATCATTAATCATACAAAAGTAGGAAAATGTATAAATTTTTTGTGTAAATAGGAACTTTCTTCCCATATCATTACATTACCTATGGAAACAGACACGCTTTGGTCCGTATTTGCGAAAATGGGTCGATAATGAAATCCATGGCTATGGTCGACTTCTTCATTGAAAATAAAGGTAAACTACATCTGAAACAACAAGATAACATTAATCATACAAAAGTAGGAAAATGTGTAATTTTTTTGTATAAAAGGAACTTTCTTCCCACATCATGACATTACCTATGGAAACAGACACTCTTTGGTCAGTATATGCGAAAATGGGTCGATAATGAAATCCATGGCTATGGTCGACTTCTTCATTGAAAATAAAGGTAAACTACAACTGAAACAAGAAGATAACATTAATCATACAAAAGTAGGAAAATGTGTAATTTTTTTGTGTAAATAGGAACTTTCTTCCCATATCATTACATTACCTATGGAAACAGACATGCTTTGGTCCGTATATGCAAAAATGGGTCGATAATGAAATCCATGGCTATGGTCGACTTCTTCATTGAAAATAAAGGTAAACTACAACTGAAACAACAAGATATCATTAACCATACAAATGTAGGAAAAGGAGTAAATTTTTGTGTAAATGGGAACTTTCTTCCCCATCATCATACATTACCTATGGAAACAGACACGCTTTGGTCCGTATATATGCGAAAATGGGTCGATAATGAAATCCATGGCAATGGTCGACTTCTTCATTGAAAATAAAGGTAAACTACAACTGAAACAACAAGATATCATTAATCATACAAAAGTAGGAAAATGTATAAATTTTTGTGTAAATAAGAACTTTCTTCCAATATCATTACATTACCTATGGAAACAGACACGATTTGGTCCTTATCTGCGAAAATGGTCAATAATGAAATCCATGGCTAAGGTCGACTTCTTCATTGAAAATAAAGGTAAACTACAACTGAAACAACAAGATATCATTAACCATACAAATGTAGGAAAAAGAGTAAATTTTTGTGTAAATGGGAACTTTCTTCCCATATCATTACATTACCTATGGAAACAGACACGCTTTGGTCCGTATTTGCAAAAATGGGTCGATAATGAAATCCATGGCTATGGTCGACTTCTTCATTGAAAATAAAGGTAAACTACAACTGAAACAACAAGATATCATTAATCATACAAAAGTAGGAAAATGTGTAAATTTTTGTGTAAATAAGAACTTTCTTCCCACATCATTACATTACCTATGGAAACAGACACGCTTTGGTCCGTATCTGCGAAAATAGGTCGATAATGAAATCCATGGCTATGGTCGACTTCTTCATTGAAAAAAAGGTAAACTACAACTGAAAACAACAAGATAACATTAATCATACAAAAGTAGGAAAATGTGTAAATTTTTGTGTAAATAGGAACTTTCTTCCCATATCATTACATTACCTATGGAAACAGACACGCGCTTTGGTCCGTATTGCAAAAATGGGTCGATAATGAAATCCATGGCTATGGTCGACTTCTTCATTGAAAATAAAGGTAAACTACAACTGAAACAACAAGATATCATTAATCATACAAAGTAGGAAAAGGTGTAATTTTTTTTGTGTAAAAAGGAACTTTCTTCCCACATCATTACATTACCTATGGAAACAGACACTCTTTTGGTCCGTATCTGCAAAAATGGGTCGATAATGAAATCCATGGCTATGGTCGACTTCTTCATTGAAAATAAAGGTAAACTACAACTGAAACAACAAGATATCATTAATCATACAAAAGTAGGAAAATGTGTAAATTTTTTGTGTAAATAGGAACTTTCTTCCCATATCATTACATTACCTATGGAAACAGACACGCTTTGGTCCGTATCTGCGAAAATGGGTCGATAATGAAATCCATGGCTATGGTCGACTTCTTCATTAAAAATAAAGGTAAACTACAACTGAAACAACAAGATATCATTAACCATACAAATGTAGGAAAAGGTGTAAATTTTTTTGTGTAAATGGGAACTTTCTTCCCATATCATTACATTACCTATGGAAACAGACACGCTTTGGTCCGTATTTGCAAAATGGGTCGATAATGAAATCCATGGCTATGGTCGACTTCTTCATTGAAAATAAAAAGGTAAACTACAACTGAAACAACAAGATATCATTAATCATACAAAAGTAGGAAAAGGTGTAAATTTTTTTGTATAAAAAGGAACTTTCTTCCCACATCATTACATTACCTATGGAAACAGACACTCTTTGGTCGTATCTGCGAAAATGGGTCGATAATGAAATCCATGGCTATGGTCGACTTCTTCATTGAAAATAAAGGTAAACTACAACTGAAACAAGATATCATTAATCATACAAAAGTAGGAAAATGTGTATTTTTTTTGTGTAAATAGGAACTTTCTTCCCATATCATTACATTACCTATGGAAACAGAGACACGCTTTGGTCCGTATCTGCTAAAATGGGTCCATAATGAAATCCATGGCTATGGTCGACTTCTTCATTGAAAATAAAGGTAAACTACAACTGAAACAACAAGATATCATTAATCATACAAAAGTAGGAAAAGGTGTAATTTTTTTGTGTAAATAGGAACTTTCTTCCCATATCATTACATTACCTATGAAAACAGACACGCTTTGGTCCGTATATGCAAAAATGGGTGGTTAATGAAATCCATGGCTATGGTCGACTTCTTCATTGAAAATAAAGGTAAACTACAAACTGAAACAACAAGATATCATTAATCATACAAATGTAGGAAAAGGTGTAAATTTTTTTGTGTAAATGGGAACTTTCTTCCCATATCATTACATTACCTATATGAAACAGACACGCTTTGGTCCGTATTTGCAAAAATGGGTCGATAATGAAATCCATGGCTATGGTCGACTTCTTCATTGAAAATAAAGGTAAACTACAACTGAAACAACAAGATATCATTAATCATACAAAAGTAGGAAAATGTATAAATTTTTTGTGTAAATAGGAACTTTCTTCCCATATCATTACATTACCTATGGAAACAGACACGCTTTGGTCCAGTATTTGCGAAAATGGGTCGATAATGAAATCCATGGCTATGGTCGACTTCTTCATTGAAAATAAAGGTAAACTACAATCTGAAACAACAAGATAACATTAATCATACAAAAGTAGGAAAATGTGTAAATTTTTTGTATAAAAGGAACTTTCTTCCCCATCATCGACATTACCTATGGAAACAGACACTCTTTGGTCGTATCTGCGAAAATGGGTCGATAATGAAATCCATGGCTATGGTCTACTTCTTCATTGAAAATAAAGGTAAACTACAACTGAAACAACAAGATATCATTAATCATACAAAAGTAGGAAAATGTGTAAATTTTTTGTGTAAATAGGAACTTTCTTCCCATATCATTACATTACCATGGAAACAGACACGCTTTGGTCATATATGCAAAAATGGGTCGATAATGAAATCCATGGCTATATGGTCGACTTCTTCATTGAAAATAAAGGTAAACTACAACTGAAACAACAAGATAACATTAATCATACAAAAGTAGGAAAAGGTGTAAATTTTTGTGTAAATGGGAACTTTCTTCCCACATCATTACATTACCTATGGAAACAGACACGCTTTGGTCCGTATCTGCGAAAATGGGTCGATAATGAAATCCATGGCTATGGTCGACTTCTTCATTGAAAATAAAGGTAAACTACAACTGAAACAACAAGATATCATTAATCATACAAAAGTAGGAAAATGTATAAATTTTTGTGTAAATAAGAACTTTCTTCCAATATCATTACATTACCTATGGAAACAGACACGATTTGGTCCGTATCTGCAAAAATGGGTCAATAATGAAATCCATGGCTAAGGTCGACTTCTTCATTGAAAATAAAGGTAAACTACAACTGAAACAACAAGATATCATTAACCATACAAATGTAGGAAAAAGTGTAAATTTTTGTGTAAATGGGAACTTTCTTCCCATATCATTACATTACCTATGGAAACAGACACGCTTTGGTCCGTATTTGCGAAAATGGGTCGATAATGAAATCCATGGCTATGGTCGACTTCTTCATTGAAAATAAAGGTAAACTACAACTGAAACAACAAGATATCATTAATCATACAAAAGTAGGAAAAGGTGTAAATTTTTGTGTAAAAAGGAACTTTCTTCCCATATCATTACATTACCTATGGAAACAGACACGCTTTGGTCCGTATCTGCGAAAATAGGTCGATAATGAAATCCATGGCTATGGTCGACTTCTTCATTGAAAATAAAGGTAAACTACAACTGAAACAACAAGATAACATTAATCATACAAAAGTAGGAAAATGTGTAAATTTTTGTGTAAATAGGAACTTTCTTCCCATATCATTACATTACCTATGGAAACAGACACGCGCTTTGGTCCAGTATCTGCTAAAATGGGTCGATAATGAAATCCATGGCTATGGTCGACTTCTTCATTGAAAATAAAGGTAAACTACAACTGAAACAACAAGATATCATTAACCATACAAATGTAGGAAAAGGTGTAAATTTTTGTGTAAATGGGAACTTTCTTCCCATATCATTACATTACCTATGGAAACAGACACGCTTTGGTCCGTATCTGCAAAAATGGGTCGTTAATGAAATCCATGACTATGGTCGACTTCTTCATTGAAAATAAAGGTAAACTACAACTGAAACAACAAGATATCATTAACCATACAAATGTAGGAAAAGGAGTAAATTTTTGTGTAAATGGGAACTTTCTTCCCATATCATTACATTACCTATGGAAACAGACACGCTTTGGTCCGTATCTGCGAAAATGGGTCGATAATGAAATCCATGGCTATGGTCGACTTCTTCATTGAAAATAAAGGTAAACTACAACTGAAACAACAAGATATCATTAATCATACAAAAGTAGGAAAATGTATAAATTTTTTTTGTGTAAATAGGAACTTTCTTCCCATATCATTACATTACCTATGGAAACAGACACGCTTTGGTCCGTATTTGCGAAAATGGGTCGATAATGAAATCCATGGCTATGGTCGACTTCTTCATTGAAAATAAAGGTAAACTACATCTGAAACAACAAGATAACATTAATCATACAAAAGTAGGAAAATGTGTAAATTTTTTGTATAAAAAGGAACTTTCTTCCCACATCCTGACATTACCTATGGAAACAGACACTCTTTGGTCTGTATCTGCGAAAATAGGTCGATAATGAAATCCATGGCTATGGTCGACTTCTTCATTGAAAATAAAGGTAAACTACAACTGAAACAAGAAGATAACATTAATCATACAAAAGTAGGAAAATGTGTAAATTTTTGTGTAAATAGGAACTTTCTTCCCATATCATTACATTACCTATGGAAACAGACATGCTTTGGTCCGTATATGCAAAAATGGGTCGTTAATGTAATCCATGGCTATGGTCGACTTCTTCATTGAAAATAAAGGTAAACTACAACTGAAACAACAAGATATCATTAACCATACAAATGTAGGAAAAGGAGTAAATTTTTGTGTAAATGGGAACTTTCTTCCCACATCATTACATTACCTATGGAAACAGACACGCTTTGGTCCATTATCTGCGAAAATGGGTCGATAATGAAATCCATGGCAATGGTCGACTTCTTCATTGTTAATAAAGGTAAACTACAACTGAAACAACAAGATATCATTAATCATACAAAAGTAGGAAAATGTGTAAATAAATTTTTGTGTAAATAAGAACTTTCTTCCAATATCATTACATTACCTATGGAAACAGACACGATTTGGTCCATTATCTGCGAAAATGGTCAATAATGAAATCCATGGCTAAGGTCGACTTCTTCATTGAAAATAAAGGTAAACTACAACTGAAACAACAAGATATCATTAACCATACAAATGTAGGAAAAAGAGTAAATTTTTTGTGTAAATGGGAACTTTCTTCCCATATCATTACATTACCTATGGAAAGAGACACGCTTTGGTCCGTATTTGCAAAAATGGGTCGATAATGAAATCCATGGCTATGGTCGACTTCTTCATTGAAAATAAAGGTAAACTACAACTGAAACAACAAGATATCATTAATCATACAAGAGTAGGAAAATGTGTAAATTTTTTTGTATAAAAAGGAACTATCTTCCCACATCATGACATTACCTATGGAAACAGACACTCTTTGGGTGCGTATCTGCGAAAAATAGGTCGATAATGAAATCCATGGCTATGGTCGACTTCTTCATTGAAAATAAAGGTAAACTACAACTGAAACAAGAAGATAACATTAATCATACAAAAGTAGGAAAATGTGTAAATTTTTTTTGTGTAAATAGGAACTTTCTTCCCATATCATTACATTACCTATGGAAACAGACACGCTTTGGTCATTATATCGCTAAAATGGGTCGATAATGAAATCCATGGCTATGGTCGACTTCTTCATTGAAAATAAAGGTAAACTACAACTGAAACAACAAGATATCATTAATCATACAAAAGTAGGAAAAGGTGTAATTTTTTTGTGTAAATAGGAACATTCTTCCCATATCATTACATTACCTATACCTAAAAACAGACACGCTTTGGTCCATTATATGCAAAAATGGGTGGTTAATGAAATCCATGGCTATGGTCGACTTCTTCATTGAAAATAAAGGTAAACTACAACTGAAACAACAAGATATCATTAACCATACAAATGTAGGAAAAAGGAGTAAATTTTTTGTGTAAATGGGAACTTTCTTCCCATATCATTACATTACCTATGGAAACAGACACGCTTTGGTCCCAGATATATGCGAAAATGGGTCGATAATGAAATCCTTGGCTATGGTCGACTTCTTCATTGAAAATAAAGGTAAACTACAACTGAAACAACAAGATATCATTAATCATACAAAAGTAGGAAAATGTGTAAATTTTTGTGTAAATAGGAACTTTCTTCCCATATCATTACATTACCTATGGAAACAGACACGCTTTGGTCCGTATCTGCGAAAATAGGTCGATAATGAAATCCATGGCTATGGTCGACTTCTTCATTGAAAATAAAGGTAAACTACAACTGAAACAACAAGATATCATTAATCATACAAAAGTAGGAAAATGTGTAAATTTTTGTGTAAATAGGAACATTCTTCCCATATCATTACATTACCTATGAAAACAGACACGCTTTGGTCCGTATATGCGAAAATGGGTCGATAATGAAATCCATGGCTATGGTCGACTTCTTCATTGAAAATAAAGGTAAACTACAACTGAAACAACAAGATAACATTAATCATACAAAAGTAGGAAAAGGTGTAAATTTTTGTATAAATGGGAACTTTCTTCCCACATCATTACATTACCTATGGAAACAGACACGCTTTGGTCCGTATCAGCGAAAATGGGTCGATAATGAAATCCATGGCAATGGTCGACTTCTTCATTGTTAATAAAGGTAAACTACAACTGAAACAACAAGATATCATTAATCATACAAAAGTAGGAAAATGTATAAATTTTTGTGTAAATAAGAACTTTCTTCCAATATCATTACATTACCTATGGAAACAGACACGATTTGGTCCGTATCTGAGAAAATGGTCAATAATGAAATCCATGGCTAAGGTCGACTTCTTCATTGAAAATAAAGGTAAACTACAACTGAAACAACAAGATATCATTAACCATACAAATGTAGGAAAAAGAGTAAATTTTTGTGTAAATGGGAACTTTCTTCCCATATCATTACATTACCTATGGAAACAGACACGCTTTGGTCCGTATTTGCGAAAATGGGTCGATAATGAAATCCATGGCTATGGTCGACTTCTTCATTGAAAATAAAGGTAAACTCAAACTGAAACAACAAGATATCATTAATCATACAAGAGTAGGAAAAGGTGTAATTTTTTTTGTATAAAAAAGGAACTTTCTTCCCACATCCTGACATTACCTATGGAAACAGACACTCTTTTGGTCCATTATCTGCGAAAATAGGTCGATAATGAAATCCATGGCTATGGTCGACTTCTTCATTGAAAATAAAGGTAAACTACAACTGAAACAACAAGATATCATTAATCATACAAAAGTAGGAAAATGTGTAATTTTTTTTGTGTAAATAGGAACTTTCTTCCCATATCATTACATTACCTATGGAAACAGACACGCTTTGGTCGTATTTGCGAAAATGGGTCGATAATGAAATCCATGACTAT
>JAINDJ010000101.1:0-66975 GCA_019845555.1 Aristolochia fimbriata
TCATACAAAGTAGGAAAATGTATAAATTTTTGTGTAAATAAGAACTTTCTTCCCAATATCATTACATTACCTATGGAAACAGACACGCTTTGGTCATTATATGCGAAAATGGGTCGATAATGAAATCCATGGCTATGGTTACGACTTCTTCATTGAAAATAAAGGTAAACTACAACTGAAACAACAAGATATCATTAATCATACAAAAGTAGGAAAATGTGTAAATTTTTTGTGTAAATAGGAACTTTTCTTCCCATATCATTACATTACCTATGGAAACAGACACGCTTTGGTCATTATCTGCGAAAATGGGTCGATAATGAAATCCATGGCTATAGTGGACTTCTTCATTGAAAATAAAGGTAAACTACAACTGAAACAACAAGATATCATTAATCATACAAAAGTAGGAAAATGTGTAAATTTTTTGTGTAAATAGGAACTTTCTTCCCATATCATTACATTACCTATGGAAGCTCTTTGGACAGCTTTGGTCATTATCTGCGAAAATAGGTCGATAATGAAATCCATGGCTATAATTCGACTTCTTCATTGAAAATAAAGGTAAACTACAACTGAAACAACAAGATATCATTAATCATACAAAGTAGGAAAATGTGTAAATTTTTGTGTAAATAGGAACTTTCTTCCCATATCATTACATTACCTATGGAAAGCAGAGACACGCTTTGGTCATATATCTGCGAAAATGGGTAGATAATGAAATCCATGGCTATGGTGACTTCTTCATTGAAAATAAAGGTAAACTACAACTGAAACAACAAGATATCATTAATCATACAAAAGTAGGAAAATGTGTAAATTTTTTTGTGTAAATAGGAACTTTCTTCCCATATCATTACATTACCTATGAAACAGGACAGCTTTGGTCCATTATATGCGAAAATGGGTCGATAATGAAATCCATGGCTATAATTCGACTTCTTCATTGAAAATAAAGGTAAACTACAACTGAAACAACAAGATATCATTAATCATACAAAAGTGGGAAAAGGTGTAAATTTTTTTGTGTAAATAGGAACTTTCTTCCCATATCATTACATTACCTATGAAACAGACAAGCTTTGGTCATTATCTGCGAAAATGGGTCGATAATGAAATCCATGGCTATGGTGACTTCTTCATTGAAAATAAAGGTAAACTACAACTGAAACAACAAGATATCATTAATCATACAAAAGTAGGAAAATGTGTAAATTTTTTTGTGTAAATAGGAACTTTCTTCCCATATCATTACATTACCTATGGAAAGGACACTTTGGCTTTGGTCATTATCTGCGAAAATGGGTCGATAATGAAATCCATGGCTATGTTCGACTTCTTCATTGAAAATAAAGGTAAACTACAACTGAAACAACAAGATATCATTAATCATACAAAAGTAGGAAAATGTGTAAATTTTTTGTGTAAATAGGAACTTTCTTCCCATATCATTACATTACCTATGAAGCAGAACAGCTTTGGTCGTATCTGCGAAAATGGATTAGATAATGAAATCCATGGCTATGGTCGACTTCTTCATTGAAAATAAAGGTAAACTACAACTGAAACAACAAGATATCATTAATCATACAAAAGTAGGAAAAGGTGTAAATTTTTTTTGTGTAAATAGGAACTTTCTTCCCATATCATTACATTACCTATGGAAACAGGACACGCTTTGGTCATTATATATGCGAAAATGGGTCGATAATGAAATCCATGGCTATAATTCGACTTCTTCATTGAAAATAAAGGTAAACTACAAACTGAAACAACAAGATATCATTAATCATACAAAAGTAGGAAAAGGTGTAAATTTTTGTGTAAATAGGAACTTTCTTCCCATATCATTACATTACCTATGGAAACAGAGACAGCTTTTGGTCATTATCTGCGAAAATGGGTCGATAATGAAATCCATGGCTATGGTCGACTTCTTCATTGAAAATAAAGGTAAACTACAACTGAAACAACAAGATATCATTAATCATACAAAAAGTAGGAAAATGTGTAAATTTTTGTGTAAATAGGAACTTTCTTCCCATATCATTACATTACCTATGGAAACGACCGCGCTTTGGTCATTATCTGCGAAAAAAATGATTCGATAATGAAATCCATGGCTATGGTCGACTTCTTCATTGAAAATAAAAGGTAAACTACAACTGAAACAACAAGATATCATTAATCATACAAAAAAGTAGGAAAATGTGTAAATTTTTTTTGTGTAAATAGGAACTTTCTTCCCATATCATTACATTACCTATGGAAACAGACGCGCTTTGGTCGTATCTGCGAAAATGGGTCGATAATGAAATCCATGGCTATGGTCGACTTCTTCATTGAAAATAAAAGGTAAACTACAACTGAAACAACAAGATATCATTAATCATACAAAAGTAGGAAAATGTGTAAATTTTTTTGTGTAAATAGGAACTTTCTTCCCATATCATTACATTACCTATGGAAGCGGAGAGCGCAGCTTTGGTCCGTATCTGCGAAAATGGATTCGATAATGAAATCCATGGCTATGGTCGACTTCTTCATTGAAAATAAAAGGTAAACTACAACTGAAACAACAAGATATCATTAATCATACAAAAGTAGGAAAATGTGTAAATTTTTTGTGTAAATAGGAACTTTCTTCCCATATCATTACATTACCTATGGAAGCAGACACGCTTTGGTCATTATCTGCGAAAATGGGTCGATAATGAAATCCATGGCTATGGTCGACTTCTTCATTGAAAATAAAGGTAAACTACAACTGAAACAACAAGATATCATTAATCATACAAAAGTAGGAAAATGTGTAAATTTTTTTGTGTAAATAGGAACTTTCTTCCCATATCATTACATTACCTATGGAAAGCAGG
Source organism: Aristolochia fimbriata (assembly GCA_019845555.1). Lineage (NCBI taxonomy): Eukaryota > Viridiplantae > Streptophyta > Magnoliopsida > Piperales > Aristolochiaceae > Aristolochia > Aristolochia fimbriata. The sequence continues at coordinate 2,880 of JAINDJ010000101.1, forward strand.
TGCAGCTTTGGTCCGTTATCTGCGAAAATGGGTCGATAATGAAATCCATGGCTATGGTCGACTTCTTCATTGAAAATAAAGGTAAACTACAACTGAAACAACAAGATATCATTAATCATACAAAAGTAGGAAAAGGTGTAAATTTTTTTGTGTAAATAGGAACTTTCTTCCCATATCATTACATTACCTATGGAAGCAGACACGCTTTGGTCATTATCTGCGAAAATGGGTCGATAATGAAATCCATGGCTATGGTCGACTTCTTCATTGAAAATAAAGGTAAACTACAACTGAAACAACAAGATATCATTAATCATACAAAAGTAGGAAAAGGTGTAAATTTTTTGTGTAAATAGGAACTTTCTTCCCATATCATTACATTACCTATGGAAACAGACACAGCTTTGGTCATTATCTGCGAAAATGGGTCGATAATGAAATCCATGGCTATGGTCGACTTCTTCATTGAAAATAAAGGTAAACTACAACTGAAACAACAAGATATCATTAATCATACAAAAGTAGGAAAATGTGTAAAATTTTTGTGTAAATGGGAACTTTCTTCCCATATCATTACATTACCTATGGAAAGCGGACAGCTTTGGTCGTATCTGCGAAAATGGGTCGATAATGAAATCCATGGCTATGGTCGACTTCTTCATTGAAAATAAAGGTAAACTACAACTGAAACAACAAGATATCATTAATCATACAAAAGTAGGAAAATGTGTAAATTTTTGTGTAAATAGGAACTTTCTTCCCATATCATTACATTACCTATGGAAGCAGACAGCTTTGGTCAGGTATATGCGAAAATGGATTCGATAATGAAATCCATGGCTATGGTCGACTTCTTCATTGAAAATAAAGGTAAACTACAACTGAAACAACAAGATATCATTAATCATACAAAAAGTAGGAAAATGTGTAAATTTTTGTGTAAATAGGAACTTTCTTCCCATATCATTACATTACCTATGGAAAGCAGGACAAGCTTTGGTCGTATCTGCGAAAATGGATTCGATAATGAAATCCATGGCTATGGTCGACTTCTTCATTGAAAATAAAGGTAAACTACAACTGAAACAACAAGATATCATTAATCATACAAAAAGTAGGAAAATGTGTAAATTTTTTGTGTAAATGGGAACTTTCTTCCCATATCATTACATTACCTATGGAAAGCAAACACTTGCGCTTTGGTCATTATCTGCGAAAATGGGTCGATAATGAAATCCATGGCTATGGTCGACTTCTTCATTGAAAATAAAGGTAAACTACAACTGAAACAACAAGATATCATTAATCATACAAAAGTAGGAAAATGTGTAAATTTTTTGTGTAAATAGGAACTTTCTTCCCATATCATTACATTACCTATGGAAACAGACGCAGCTTTTGGTCGTATATATGCGAAAAATGATTCGATAATGAAATCCATGGCTATGGTCGACTTCTTCATTGAAAATAAAAGGTAAACTACAACTGAAACAACAAGATATCATTAATCATACAAAAGTAGGAAAAGGTGTAATTTTTTTTGTGTAAATAGGAACTTTCTTCCCATATCATTACATTACCTATGGAAGCAGGACACAGCTTTTGGTCATATCTGTGAAAATGGGTCGATAATGAAATCCATGGCTATGGTCGACTTCTTCATTGAAAATAAAAGGTAAACTACAACTGAAACAACAAGATATCATTAATCATACAAAAAAGTAGGAAAATGTGTAAATTTTTTTTGTGTAAATAGGAACTTTCTTCCCATATCATTACATTACCTATGGAAACAGACAGCTTTGGTCGTTATCTGCGAAAATGGGTCGATAATGAAATCCATGGCTATGGTTAGACTTCTTCATTGAAAATAAAAGGTAAACTACAACTGAAACAACAAGATATCATTAATCATACAAAAAGTAGGAAAAGGTGTAAATTTTTTTGTGTAAATAGGAACTTTCTTCCCATATCATTACATTACCTATGGAAAGCAGACCACGCTTTTGGTCGGTATATGCGAAAATGGGTCGATAATGAAATCCATGGCTATGGTCGACTTCTTCATTGAAAATAAAGGTAAACTACAACTGAAACAACAAGATATCATTAATCATACAAAAGTAGGAAAATGTGTAATTTTTTTGTGTAAATAGGAACTTTCTTCCCATATCATTACATTACCTATGGAAACAGACAGCTTTGGTCAGTATATCTGCGAAAATGGATTAGATAATGAAATCCATGGCTATAATGGTCGACTTCTTCATTGAAAATAAAGGTAAACTACAACTGAAACAACAAGATATCATTAATCATACAAAAAAGTAGGAAAATGTGTAAATTTTTTTTGTGTAAATAGGAACTTTCTTCCCATATCATTACATTACCTATGGAAACAGACAGCTTTGGTCCGTATATGCTGTGAAAAATGGGTCGATAATGAAATCCATGGCTATAATTCGACTTCTTCATTGAAAATAAAGGTAAACTACAACTGAAACAACAAGATATCATTAATCATACAAAAGTAGGAAAATGTGTAAATTTTTTTGTGTAAATAGGAACTTTCTTCCCATATCATTACATTACCTATGGAAACGAGACACGCTTTGGTCGTATCTGCGAAAATGAATTCGATAATGAAATCCATGGCTATGGTCGACTTCTTCATTGAAAATAAAGGTAAACTACAACTGAAACAACAAGATATCATTAATCATACAAAAGTAGGAAAATGTGTAAATTTTTTTGTGTAAATAGGAACTTTCTTCCCATATCATTACATTACCTATGGAAGCAGAGACGCGCTTTGGTCATTATCTGCGAAAATGGGTCGATAATGAAATCCATGGCTATGGTCGACTTCTTCATTGAAAATAAAAAGGTAAACTACAACTGAAACAACAAGATATCATTAATCATACAAAAGTAGGAAAATGTGTAAATTTTTTTGTGTAAATAGGAACTTTCTTCCCATATCATTACATTACCTATGGAAACAGGACTGCGCTTTGGTCATTATATGCGAAAATGGGTCGATAATGAAATCCATGGCTATAATTCGACTTCTTCATTGAAAATAAAGGTAAACTACAACTGAAACAACAAGATATCATTAATCATACAAAAGTAGGAAAATGTGTAATTTTTTTTGTGTAAATAGGAACTTTCTTCCCATATCATTACATTACCTATGGAAACAGAGACAGCTTTTGGTCCGTATATGCGAAAATGGGTCGATAATGAAATCCATGGCTATGGTCGACTTCTTCATTGAAAATAAAGGTAAACTACAACTGAAACAACAAGATATCATTAATCATACAAAAGTAGGAAAATGTGTAAATTTTTTGTGTAAATGGGAACTTTCTTCCCATATCATTACATTACCTATGGAAGCAGACAAGCTTTGGCTTTGGTCGTATATGCTGCGAAAAATGGATTAGATAATGAAATCCATGGCTATGGTCGACTTCTTCATTGAAAATAAAAGGTAAACTACAACTGAAACAACAAGATATCATTAATCATACAAAAGTAGGAAAATGTGTAAATTTTTTTGTGTAAATAGGAACTTTCTTCCCATATCATTACATTACCTATGGAAGCAGAGACAGCTTTGGTCATTATCTGCGAAAATGGGTCGATAATGAAATCCATGGCTATGGTCGACTTCTTCATTGAAAATAAAGGTAAACTACAACTGAAACAACAAGATATCATTAATCATACAAAAAGTAGGAAAAGGTGTAAATTTTTTTGTGTAAATAGGAACTTTCTTCCCATATCATTACATTACCTATGGAAGCAGAGACACGCTTTGGTCCGTATATGCGAAAATGGGTCGATAATGAAATCCATGGCTATGGTCGACTTCTTCATTGAAAATAAAAGGTAAACTACAACTGAAACAACAAGATATCATTAATCATACAAAAGTAGGAAAAGGTGTAAATTTTTTGTGTAAATAGGAACTTTCTTCCCATATCATTACATTACCTATGGAAGCAGACCGCTTTGGTCCGTATATGCGAAAATGGGTCGATAATGAAATCCATGGCTATAATTCGACTTCTTCATTGAAAATAAAGGTAAACTACAAACTGAAACAACAAGATATCATTAATCATACAAAAGTAGGAAAATGTGTAAATTTTTTGTGTAAATAGGAACTTTCTTCCCATATCATTACATTACCTATGGAAGCAGACACAGCTTTGGTCCATTATCTGCGTGAAAATGGGTCGATAATGAAATCCATGGCTATAATCGACTTCTTCATTGAAAATAAAAGGTAAACTACAACTGAAACAACAAGATATCATTAATCATACAAAAGTAGGAAAATGTGTAAATTTTTGTGTAAATAGGAACTTTCTTCCCATATCATTACATTACCTATGGAAAGCAGAACAGCTTTTGGTCGTATCTGCGAAAATGGGTCGATAATGAAATCCATGGCTATGGTCGACTTCTTCATTGAAAATAAAAGGTAAACTACAACTGAAACAACAAGATATCATTAATCATACAAAAAGTAGGAAAATGTGTAAATTTTTTTGTGTAAATGGGAACTTTCTTCCCATATCATTACATTACCTATGGAAGCAGACACGCTTTTGGTCATTATCTGCGAAAATGGGTCGATAATGAAATCCATGGCTATAATTAGACTTCTTCATTGAAAATAAAGGTAAACTACAACTGAAACAACAAGATATCATTAATCATACAAAAGTAGGAAAAGGTGTAAATTTTTGTGTAAATAGGAACTTTCTTCCCATATCATTACATTACCTATGGAAACAGAACACGCTTTGGTCGTATATGCGAAAAATGGGTCGATAATGAAATCCATGGCTATGGTCGACTTCTTCATTGAAAATAAAGGTAAACTACAACTGAAACAACAAGATATCATTAATCATACAAAAGTAGGAAAATGTGTAATTTTTTTTGTGTAAATGGGACTTTCTTCCCATATCATTACATTACCTATGGAAACAGAGACACGCGCTTTGGTCGTATCTGCGAAAATGGGTCGATAATGAAATCCATGGCTATGGTCGACTTCTTCATTGAAAATAAAGGTAAACTACAACTGAAACAACAAGATATCATTAATCATACAAAAGTAGGAAAAGGTGTAAATTTTTTGTGTAAATAGGAACTTTCTTCCCATATCATTACATTACCTATGGAAACAGAGACAGCTTTGGTCATTATCTGCGAAAATGGGTCGATAATGAAATCCATGGCTATAATTCGACTTCTTCATTGAAAATAAAGGTAAACTACAACTGAAACAACAAGATATCATTAATCATACAAAAGTAGGAAAATGTGTAAATTTTTTGTGTAAATAGGAACTTTCTTCCCATATCATTACATTACCTATGGAAACAGAGACGCGCTTTGGTCGGTATCTGCGAAAATGGGTCGATAATGAAATCCATGGCTATGGTCGACTTCTTCATTGAAAATAAAGGTAAACTACAACTGAAACAACAAGATATCATTAATCATACAAAAGTAGGAAAATGTGTAAATTTTTTTGTGTAAATAGGAACTTTCTTCCCATATCATTACATTACCTATGGAAAGCAGTGACAGCTTTGGTCATTATATGCGAAAATGGGTCGATAATGAAATCCATGGCTATGGTCGACTTCTTCATTGAAAATAAAAGGTAAACTACAACTGAAACAACAAGATATCATTAATCATACAAAAGTAGGAAAATGTGTAAATTTTTTTTGTGTAAATAGGAACTTTCTTCCCATATCATTACATTACCTATGGAAACAGACACAGCTTTGGTCATTATATCTGCGAAAATGGGTCGATAATGAAATCCATGGCTATAAGTCGACTTCTTCATTGAAAATAAAGGTAAACTACAACTGAAACAACAAGATATCATTAATCATACAAAAAAAGTAGGAAAATGTGTAAATTTTTTGTGTAAATAGGAACTTTCTTCCCATATCATTACATTACCTATGGAAGCAGGACAGCTTTGGTCCGTATCTGCGAAAAAATGGATTCGATAATGAAATCCATGGCTATGGTCGACTTCTTCATTGAAAATAAAAGGTAAACTACAACTGAAACAACAAGATATCATTAATCATACAAAAGTAGGAAAATGTGTAAATTTTTTTGTGTAAATAGGAACTTTCTTCCCATATCATTACATTACCTATGGAAGCAGGACAGCTTTTGGTCGTATCTGCGAAAATGGATTCGATAATGAAATCCATGGCTATGGTCGACTTCTTCATTGAAAATAAAGGTAAACTACAACTGAAACAACAAGATATCATTAATCATACAAAAAGTAGGAAAATGTGTAATTTTTTTTGTGTAAATAGGAACTTTCTTCCCATATCATTACATTACCTATGGAAACAGACGCAGCTTTGGTCATTATCTGCGAAAATGGAATTCGATAATGAAATCCATGGCTATGGTCGACTTCTTCATTGAAAATAAAAGGTAAACTACAACTGAAACAACAAGATATCATTAATCATACAAAAGTAGGAAAATGTGTAATTTTTTTGTGTAAATAGGAACTTTCTTCCCATATCATTACATTACCTATGGAAACGGAGACAGCTTTGGTCATTATCTGCGAAAATGGGTCGATAATGAAATCCATGGCTATGGTCGACTTCTTCATTGAAAATAAAGGTAAACTACAACTGAAACAACAAGATATCATTAATCATACAAAAGTAGGAAAATGTGTAAATTTTTTTGTGTAAATAGGAACTTTCTTCCCATATCATTACATTACCTATGGAAAGCAGACAGCTTTGGTCGGTATCTGCGAAAATGGGTCGATAATGAAATCCATGGCTATGGTCGACTTCTTCATTGAAAATAAAAGGTAAACTACAACTGAAACAACAAGATATCATTAATCATACAAAAAGTAGGAAAATGTGTAAATTTTTGTGTAAATAGGAACTTTCTTCCCATATCATTACATTACCTATGGAAACAGAACCAGCTTTTGGTCGTATCTGCGAAAATGAATTCGATAATGAAATCCATGGCTATGGTGGACTTCTTCATTGAAAATAAAGGTAAACTACAACTGAAACAACAAGATATCATTAATCATACAAAAGTAGGAAAATGTGTAAATTTTTGTGTAAATAGGAACTTTCTTCCCATATCATTACATTACCTATGGAAACAGAGACGCGCTTTGGTCGTATATGCGAAAATGGGTCGATAATGAAATCCATGGCTATGGTCGACTTCTTCATTGAAAATAAAAGGTAAACTACAACTGAAACAACAAGATATCATTAATCATACAAAAGTAGGAAAATGTGTAAATTTTTTTTTGTGTAAATAGGAACTTTCTTCCCATATCATTACATTACCTATGGAAACAGGACAGCTTTGGTCCATTATCTGCGAAAATGGGTCGATAATGAAATCCATGGCTATGGTCGACTTCTTCATTGAAAATAAAGGTAAACTACAACTGAAACAACAAGATATCATTAATCATACAAAAGTAGGAAAATGTGTAATTTTTTTGTGTAAATAGGAACTTTCTTCCCATATCATTACATTACCTATGGAAACAGACACGCTTTGGTCGTATATGCGAAAATGGGTCGATAATGAAATCCATGGCTATGGTCGACTTCTTCATTGAAAATAAAGGTAAACTACAACTGAAACAACAAGATATCATTAATCATACAAAAAGTAGGAAAAGGTGTAAATTTTTTGTGTAAATAGGAACTTTCTTCCCATATCATTACATTACCTATGGAAACAGACACAGCTTTTGGTCATATATCTGCGAAAATGGATTCGATAATGAAATCCATGGCTATAATCGACTTCTTCATTGAAAATAAAAGGTAAACTACAACTGAAACAACAAGATATCATTAATCATACAAAAGTAGGAAAATGTGTAAATTTTTTGTATAAATAGGAACTTTCTTCCCATATCATTACATTACCTATGGAAACAGGAGACGCGCTTTGGTCGTATATCTGCGAAAATGGGTCGATAATGAAATCCATGGCTATGGTCGACTTCTTCATTGAAAATAAAAAGGTAAACTACAACTGAAACAACAAGATATCATTAATCATACAAAAGTAGGAAAAGGTGTAAATTTTTGTGTAAATAGGAACTTTCTTCCCATATCATTACATTACCTATGGAAACAGACCGCGCTTTGGTCAGGTATATGCGAAAATGGGTCGATAATGAAATCCATGGCTATGGTCGACTTCTTCATTGAAAATAAAAGGTAAACTACAACTGAAACAACAAGATATCATTAATCATACAAAAGTAGGAAAATGTGTAAATTTTTTGTGTAAATAGGAACTTTCTTCCCATATCATTACATTACCTATGGAAACAGAACCGCGCTTTGGTGGTATATCTGCGAAAATGGGTCGATAATGAAATCCATGGCTATGGTCGACTTCTTCATTGAAAATAAAGGTAAACTACAACTGAAACAACAAGATATCATTAATCATACAAAAGTAGGAAAATGTGTAAATTTTTGTGTAAATAGGAACTTTCTTCCCATATCATTACATTACCTATGGAAGCAGAGACAGCTTTGGTCGTATATGCGAAAATGAATTCGATAATGAAATCCATGGCTATGGTCGACTTCTTCATTGAAAATAAAGGTAAACTACAACTGAAACAACAAGATATCATTAATCATACAAAAGTAGGAAAATGTGTAAATTTTTTTGTGTAAATGGGAACTTTCTTCCCATATCATTACATTACCTATGGAAACAGACACGCTTTGGTCATTATATCTGCGAAAATGGGTCGATAATGAAATCCATGGCTATGGTCGACTTCTTCATTGAAAATAAAGGTAAACTACAACTGAAACAACAAGATATCATTAATCATACAAAAAAGTAGGAAAATGTGTAAATTTTTGTGTAAATAGGAACTTTCTTCCCATATCATTACATTACCTATGGAAACAGTGACGCTTTGGTCATATATCTGCGAAAAATTCGATAATGAAATCCATGGCTATGGTCGACTTCTTCATTGAAAAAATAAAGGTAAACTACAACTGAAACAACAAGATATCATTAATCATACAAAAGTAGGAAAATGTGTAAATTTTTTTTGTGTAAATAGGAACTTTCTTCCCATATCATTACATTACCTATGGAAAGCGGACCGCGCTTTGGTCATATATATGCGAAAATAGATTCGATAATGAAATCCATGGCTATGGTCGACTTCTTCATTGAAAATAAAAGGTAAACTACAACTGAAACAACAAGATATCATTAATCATACAAAAGTAGGAAAATGTGTAAATTTTTTTGTGTAAATAGGAACTTTCTTCCCATATCATTACATTACCTATGGAAACAGACACGCTTTGGTCATTATCTGCGAAAATGGGTCGATAATGAAATCCATGGCTATGGTCGACTTCTTCATTGAAAATAAAGGTAAACTACAACTGAAACAACAAGATATCATTAATCATACAAAAGTAGGAAAATGTGTAAATTTTTGTGTAAATAGGAACTTTCTTCCCATATCATTACATTACCTATGGAAAGCAGAACGCTTTGGTCATTATATGCGAAAATGGATTCGATAATGAAATCCATGGCTATGAATCGACTTCTTCATTGAAAATAAAGGTAAACTACAACTGAAACAACAAGATATCATTAATCATACAAAAGTAGGAAAATGTGTAAATTTTTTTGTGTAAATGGGAACTTTCTTCCCATATCATTACATTACCTATGGAAACAGACAGCGCTTTGGTCATTATCTGCGAAAATGGGTCGATAATGAAATCCATGGCTATAATTCGACTTCTTCATTGAAAATAAAAGGTAAACTACAACTGAAACAACAAGATATCATTAATCATACAAAAGTAGGAAAATGTGTAATTTTTTTGTGTAAATGGGAACTTTCTTCCCATATCATTACATTACCTATGGAAACAGAACAGCTTTGGTCATTATCTGCGAAAATGGATCGATAATGAAATCCATGGCTATGGTCGACTTCTTCATTGAAAATAAAGGTAAACTACAACTGAAACAACAAGATATCATTAATCATACAAAAGTAGGAAAATGTGTAAATTTTTTTGTGTAAATAGGAACTTTCTTCCCATATCATTACATTACCTATGGAAACGGAACGCGCTTTGGTCGTATTATCTGCGAAAAAATGGGTCGATAATGAAATCCATGGCTATGGTCGACTTCTTCATTGAAAATAAAGGTAAACTACAACTGAAACAACAAGATATCATTAATCATACAAAAGTAGGAAAATGTGTAATTTTTTGTGTAAATAGGAACTTTCTTCCCATATCATTACATTACCTATGGAAAGCAGGACACGCTTTGGTCGTATATGCGAAAATGGATTCGATAATGAAATCCATGGCTATGGTCGACTTCTTCATTGAAAATAAAAGGTAAACTACAACTGAAACAACAAGATATCATTAATCATACAAAAAAGTAGGAAAATGTGTAAATTTTTGTGTAAATAGGAACTTTCTTCCCATATCATTACATTACCTATGGAAACAGACAAGCTTTGGTCATTATATGCGAAAAATGGATTCGATAATGAAATCCATGGCTATGGTCGACTTCTTCATTGAAAATAAAAGGTAAACTACAACTGAAACAACAAGATATCATTAATCATACAAAAGTAGGAAAATGTGTAAATTTTTTTGTGTAAATAGGAACTTTCTTCCCATATCATTACATTACCTATGGAAACAGACACGCGCTTTGGTCGTATATGCGAAAATGGATTCGATAATGAAATCCATGGCTATAATTCGACTTCTTCATTGAAAATAAAAGGTAAACTACAACTGAAACAACAAGATATCATTAATCATACAAAAGTAGGAAAATGTGTAAATTTTTTGTGTAAATAGGAACTTTCTTCCCATATCATTACATTACCTATGGAAAGCAGACACAGCTTTGAATTAAGGTATATGCGAAAATGGGTCGATAATGAAATCCATGGCTATGGTCGACTTCTTCATTGAAAATAAAAGGTAAACTACAACTGAAACAACAAGATATCATTAATCATACAAAAGTAGGAAAATGTGTAAATTTTTTGTGTAAATGGGAACTTTCTTCCCATATCATTACATTACCTATGGAAAGCAGAACGCGCTTTGGTCCGTATATGCGAAAATAGATTCGATAATGAAATCCATGGCTATGGTCGACTTCTTCATTGAAAATAAAGGTAAACTACAACTGAAACAACAAGATATCATTAATCATACAAAAGTAGGAAAATGTGTAAATTTTTTGTGTAAATAGGAACTTTCTTCCCATATCATTACATTACCTATGGAAACAGACACGCTTTTTGGTCGTATATCTGCGAAAATGGGTCGATAATGAAATCCATGGCTATGGTCGACTTCTTCATTGAAAATAAAGGTAAACTACAACTGAAACAACAAGATATCATTAATCATACAAAAGTAGGAAAATGTGTAAATTTTTGTGTAAATAGGAACTTTCTTCCCATATCATTACATTACCTATGGAAACAGACAGCTTTGGTCGTATCTGCGCGAAAATGGATTCGATAATGAAATCCATGGCTATGGTCGACTTCTTCATTGAAAATAAAGGTAAACTACAACTGAAACAACAAGATATCATTAATCATACAAAAGTAGGAAAAGGTGTAAATTTTTTTGTGTAAATAGGAACTTTCTTCCCATATCATTACATTACCTATGGAAACGGAGACGCTTTGGTCGTATATGCGAAAATGGGTCGATAATGAAATCCATGGCTATGGTCGACTTCTTCATTGAAAATAAAGGTAAACTACAACTGAAACAACAAGATATCATTAATCATACAAAAGTAGGAAAATGTGTAAATTTTTTGTGTAAATGGGAACTTTCTTCCCATATCATTACATTACCTATGGAAGCAGACAAGCTTTGGTCCGTATCTGCGAAAATGGGTCGATAATGAAATCCATGGCTATGGTGCGACTTCTTCATTGAAAATAAAAGGTAAACTACAAGCTGAAACAACAAGATATCATTAATCATACAAAAAAGTAGGAAAATGTGTAAATTTTTTTTGTGTAAATAGGAACTTTCTTCCCATATCATTACATTACCTATGGAAACAGACAAGCTTTTGGTCCATATATATGCGAAAATGGGTCGATAATGAAATCCATGGCTATGGTCGACTTCTTCATTGAAAATAAAGGTAAACTACAACTGAAACAACAAGATATCATTAATCATACAAAAGTAGGAAAATGTGTAAATTTTTTGTGTAAATAGGAACTTTCTTCCCATATCATTACATTACCTATGGAAACAGACAGCTTTGGTCATTATCTGCGAAAATGGGTCGATAATGAAATCCATGGCTATGGTCGACTTCTTCATTGAAAATAAAGGTAAACTACAACTGAAACAACAAGATATCATTAATCATACAAAAGTAGGAAAATGTGTGTAATTTTTTTGTGTAAATAGGAACTTTCTTCCCATATCATTACATTACCTATGGAAACAGACAGACAGCTTTGGTCATTATATCTGCGAAAATGGGTCGATAATGAAATCCATGGCTATGGTCGACTTCTTCATTGAAAATAAAAGGTAAACTACAACTGAAACAACAAGATATCATTAATCATACAAAAGTAGGAAAATGTGTAATTTTTTTGTGTAAATAGGAACTTTCTTCCCATATCATTACATTACCTATGGAAACAGACACGCTTTGGTCAGGTATATGCGAAAATGGGTCGATAATGAAATCCATGGCTATGGTCGACTTCTTCATTGAAAATAAAGGTAAACTACAACTGAAACAACAAGATATCATTAATCATACAAAAGTAGGAAAATGTGTAAATTTTTTTGTGTAAATAGGAACTTTCTTCCCATATCATTACATTACCTATGGAAACAGACTGCGCTTTTGGTAGGTATATCGAAAATGGGTCGATAATGAAATCCATGGCTATGGTCGACTTCTTCATTGAAAATAAAAGGTAAACTACAACTGAAACAACAAGATATCATTAATCATACAAAAGTAGGAAAAGGTGTAAATTTTTGTGTAAATGGGAACTTTCTTCCCATATCATTACATTACCTATGGAAACAGACACAGCTTTGGTCGTATATCTGCGAAAATGGATTCGATAATGAAATCCATGGCTATGGTCGACTTCTTCATTGAAAATAAAAGGTAAACTACAACTGAAACAACAAGATATCATTAATCATACAAAAAGTAGGAAAAGGTGTAAATTTTTGTGTAAATAGGAACTTTCTTCCCATATCATTACATTACCTATGGAAACAGGACGCGCTTTGGTCGTATATCTGTGAAAATGGGTCGATAATGAAATCCATGGCTATGGTCGACTTCTTCATTGAAAATAAAGGTAAACTACAACTGAAACAACAAGATATCATTAATCATACAAAAGTAGGAAAATGTGTAAATTTTTGTGTAAATAGGAACTTTCTTCCCATATCATTACATTACCTATGGAAAGCAGACACGCTTTGGTCGTATATATGCGAAAATGGGTCGATAATGAAATCCATGGCTATGGTCGACTTCTTCATTGAAAATAAAGGTAAACTACAACTGAAACAACAAGATATCATTAATCATACAAAAGTAGGAAAATGTGTAAATTTTTTGTGTAAATAGGAACTTTCTTCCCATATCATTACATTACCTATGGAAACAGGACAAGCTTTGGTCCGTTATATGCGAAAATGGGTCGATAATGAAATCCATGGCTATGGTCGACTTCTTCATTGAAAATAAAGGTAAACTACAACTGAAACAACAAGATATCATTAATCATACAAAAGTAGGAAAAGGTGTAATTTTTTTTGTGTAAATAGGAACTTTCTTCCCATATCATTACATTACCTATGGAAACAGTGCGCTTTGGTCATTATCTGCGAAAATGGGTCGATAATGAAATCCATGGCTATAATTCGACTTCTTCATTGAAAATAAAAGGTAAACTACAACTGAAACAACAAGATATCATTAATCATACAAAAGTAGGAAAAGGTGTAAATTTTTTTGTGTAAATAGGAACTTTCTTCCCATATCATTACATTACCTATGGAAACAGACTGCGCTTTGGTCGTATATCTGCGAAAATGGGTCGATAATGAAATCCATGGCTATGGTCGACTTCTTCATTGAAAATAAAGGTAAACTACAACTGAAACAACAAGATATCATTAATCATACAAAAGTAGGAAAATGTGTAAAATTTTTTGTGTAAATAGGAACTTTCTTCCCATATCATTACATTACCTATGGAAACAGACAAGCTTTGGTCATTATCTGCGAAAATGGGTCGATAATGAAATCCATGGCTATGGTCGACTTCTTCATTGAAAATAAAAGGTAAACTACAACTGAAACAACAAGATATCATTAATCATACAAAAGTAGGAAAAGGTGTAAATTTTTTGTGTAAATAGGAACTTTCTTCCCATATCATTACATTACCTATGGAAAGCAGGACCGCTTTGGTCATTATATCTGCGAAAATGGGTCGATAATGAAATCCATGGCTATGGTCGACTTCTTCATTGAAAATAAAGGTAAACTACAACTGAAACAACAAGATATCATTAATCATACAAAAGTAGGGAAAATGTGTAATTTTTTGTGTAAATAGGAACTTTCTTCCCATATCATTACATTACCTATGGAAGCGAGACAGCTTTGGTCGTATCTGCGAAAAATGGGTTAGATAATGAAATCCATGGCTATGAATTAGACTTCTTCATTGAAAATAAAGGTAAACTACAACTGAAACAACAAGATATCATTAATCATACAAAAGTAGGAAAATGTGTAAATTTTTTGTGTAAATAGGAACTTTCTTCCCATATCATTACATTACCTATGGAAACAGACAAGCTTTGGTCGTATCTGCGAAAATGATTCGATAATGAAATCCATGGCTATGGTCGACTTCTTCATTGAAAATAAAGGTAAACTACAACTGAAACAACAAGATATCATTAATCATACAAAAGTAGGAAAATGTGTAAATTTTTTTTTTGTGTAAATGGGAACTTTCTTCCCATATCATTACATTACCTATGGAAACAGACCGCGCTTTGGTCATTATCTGCGAAAATGGATTCGATAATGAAATCCATGGCTATGGTGCGACTTCTTCATTGAAAATAAAGGTAAACTACAACTGAAACAACAAGATATCATTAATCATACAAAAGTAGGAAAAGGTGTAATTTTTTTGTGTAAATAGGAACTTTCTTCCCATATCATTACATTACCTATGGAAACAGGACAGCTTTTTGGTCCATTATCTGCGAAAATGGGTCGATAATGAAATCCATGGCTATGGTCGACTTCTTCATTGAAAATAAAGGTAAACTACAACTGAAACAACAAGATATCATTAATCATACAAAAGTAGGAAAATGTGTAAATTTTTGTGTAAATAGGAACTTTCTTCCCATATCATTACATTACCTATGGAAACAGACACAGCTTTTGGTCATTATATGCGAAAATGGGTCGATAATGAAATCCATGGCTATGGTCGACTTCTTCATTGAAAATAAAAAGGTAAACTACAACTGAAACAACAAGATATCATTAATCATACAAAAGTAGGAAAATGTGTAAATTTTTTGTGTAAATAGGAACTTTCTTCCCATATCATTACATTACCTATGGAAACAGACACAGCTTTGGTCATTATCTGCGAAAATGGGTCGATAATGAAATCCATGGCTATGGTCGACTTCTTCATTGAAAATAAAGGTAAACTACAACTGAAACAACAAGATATCATTAATCATACAAAAGTAGGAAAATGTGTAAATTTTTTGTGTAAATAGGAACTTTCTTCCCATATCATTACATTACCTATGGAAACAGACCGCGCTTTGGTCGTATCTGCGAAAATGGGTCGATAATGAAATCCATGGCTATAATCGACTTCTTCATTGAAAATAAAGGTAAACTACAACTGAAACAACAAGATATCATTAATCATACAAAAGTAGGAAAATGTGTAAATTTTTTTTGTGTAAATAGGAACTTTCTTCCCATATCATTACATTACCTATGGAAACAGACACGCTTTGGTCGTATCTGCGAAAATGGGTCGATAATGAAATCCATGGCTATAATTCGACTTCTTCATTGAAAATAAAAAGGTAAACTACAACTGAAACAACAAGATATCATTAATCATACAAAAGTAGGAAAATGTGTAAATTTTTTGTGTAAATGGGAACTTTCTTCCCATATCATTACATTACCTATGGAAAGCAGACTGCGCTTTGGTCATTATCTGCGAAAATGGGTCGATAATGAAATCCATGGCTATGGTCGACTTCTTCATTGAAAATAAAAGGTAAACTACAACTGAAACAACAAGATATCATTAATCATACAAAAGTAGGAAAAGGTGTAAATTTTTTGTGTAAATAGGAACTTTCTTCCCATATCATTACATTACCTATGGAAGCAGAGACAAGCTTTGGTCATATATCTGCGAAAATGGGTCGATAATGAAATCCATGGCTATGGTCGACTTCTTCATTGAAAATAAAGGTAAACTACAACTGAAACAACAAGATATCATTAATCATACAAAAGTAGGAAAATGTGTAAATTTTTTTGTGTAAATAGGAACTTTCTTCCCATATCATTACATTACCTATGGAAACAGAGACTGCAGCTTTGGTCATTATCTGCGAAAATGGATTCGATAATGAAATCCATGGCTATAATTCGACTTCTTCATTGAAAATAAAAGGTAAACTACAACTGAAACAACAAGATATCATTAATCATACAAAAGTAGGAAAATGTGTAAATTTTTGTGTAAATGGGAACTTTCTTCCCATATCATTACATTACCTATGGAAACAGACACGCTTTGGTCCGTATCTGCGAAAATGGGTCGATAATGAAATCCATGGCTATGGTCGACTTCTTCATTGAAAATAAAGGTAAACTACAACTGAAACAACAAGATATCATTAATCATACAAAAGTAGGAAAATGTGTAAATTTTTGTGTAAATAGGAACTTTCTTCCCATATCATTACATTACCTATGGAAACAGACACGCTTTGGTCGTATCTGCGAAAATAGGTCGATAATGAAATCCATGGCTATGGTCGACTTCTTCATTAAAAATAAAGGTAAACTACAACTGAAACAACAAGATATCATTAATCATACAAAAGTAGGAAAATGTGTAAATTTTTGTGTAAATAGGAACATTCTTCCCATATCATTACATTACCTATGGAAACAGACAAGCTTTTGTTCGTATCTGCGAAAATGGGTCGATAATGAAATCCATGGCTATGGTCGACTTCTTCATTGAAAATAAAGGTAAACTACAACTGAAACAACAAGATATCATTAATCATACAAAAGTAGGAAAATGTGTAAATTTTTTGTGTAAATAGGAACTTTCTTCCCATATCATTACATTACCTATGGAAGCAGACGCAGCTTTGGTCATTATCTGCGAAAATGGGTCGATAATGAAATCCATGGCTATAATTCGACTTCTTCATTGAAAATAAAGGTAAACTACAACTGAAACAACAAGATATCATTAATCATACAAAAGTAGGAAAAGGTGTAAATTTTTTGTGTAAATAGGAACTTTCTTCCCATATCATTACATTACCTATGGAAACGGACACGCTTTGGTCATTATCTGCGAAAATGGGTCGATAATGAAATCCATGGCTATAATTCGACTTCTTCATTGAAAATAAAAGGTAAACTACAACTGAAACAACAAGATATCATTAATCATACAAAAGTAGGAAAAGGTGTAAATTTTTGTGTAAATAGGAACTTTCTTCCCATATCATTACATTACCTATGGAAGCAGAGACAGCTTTGGTCATTATCTGTGAAAATGGGTCGATAATGAAATCCATGGCTATGGTCGACTTCTTCATTGAAAATAAAGGTAAACTACAACTGAAACAACAAGATATCATTAATCATACAAAAAGTAGGAAAATGTGTAAATTTTTTTGTGTAAATAGGAACTTTCTTCCCATATCATTACATTACCTATGGAAACAGACAAGCTTTGGTCAGGTATCTGTGAAAATGGATTCGATAATGAAATCCATGGCTATGGTCGACTTCTTCATTGAAAATAAAGGTAAACTACAACTGAAACAACAAGATATCATTAATCATACAAAAGTAGGAAAATGTGTAAATTTTTTTGTGTAAATAGGAACTTTCTTCCCATATCATTACATTACCTATGGAAACAGACCGCGCTTTGGTCGTATATATGCGAAAATGGGTCGATAATGAAATCCATGGCTATGGTCGACTTCTTCATTGAAAATAAAGGTAAACTACAACTGAAACAACAAGATATCATTAATCATACAAAAAGTAGGAAAATGTGTAAATTTTTTTTGTGTAAATAGGAACTTTCTTCCCATATCATTACATTACCTATGGAAACAGAGACGCGCTTTGGTCATTATGCGAAAATGATTCGATAATGAAATCCATGGCTATGGTCGACTTCTTCATTGAAAATAAAGGTAAACTACAACTGAAACAACAAGATATCATTAATCATACAAAAGCAGGAAACGGAGTAAATTTTTGTGTAAATAGGAACTTTCTTCCCATATCATTACATTACCAATGGAAACAGACACGCTTTGGTCTGTATCTGTGAAAATGGGTCGATAATGAAATCCATGGCTATGGTCGACTTTTTCATTGAAAATAAAGGTAAACAACAACTGAAACAACAAGATATCATTAATCATACAAAAGTAGGAAAATGTGTAAATTTTTTTGTGTAAATAGGAACTTTCTTCCCATATCATTACATTACCTATGGAAGCAGAGACAAGCTTTGGTCATTATATGTCTGAAAATGGATTCGATAATGAAATCCATGGCTATGGTCGACTTCTTCATTGAAAATAAAAGGTAAACTACAAACTGAAACAACAAGATATCATTAATCATACAAAAGTAGGAAAATGTGTAAATTTTTTGTGTAAATAGGAACTTTCTTCCCATATCATTACATTACCTATGGAAACAGACAAGCTTTGGTCATTATATGCGAAAAATGATTCGATAATGAAATCCATGGCTATGAATTCGACTTCTTCATTGAAATAAAAGGTAAACTACAACTGAAACAACAAGATATCATTAATCATACAAAAGTAGGAAAAGGTGTAAATTTTTTGTGTAAATAGGAACTTTCTTCCCATATCATTACATTACCTATGGAAGCGGACAGCTTTGGTCATTATCTGCGAAAATGGATTCGATAATGAAATCCATGGCTATGGGTCGACTTCTTCATTGAAAATAAAAGGTAAACTACAACTGAAACAACAAGATATCATTAATCATACAAAAGTAGGAAAAGGTGTAATTTTTTTTGTGTAAATAGGAACTTTCTTCCCATATCATTACATTACCTATGGAAGCAGAGACCGCTTTGGTCGTATCTGCGAAAATGGGTCGATAATGAAATCCATGGCTATGGTCGACTTCTTCATTGAAAATAAAGGTAAACTACAACTGAAACAACAAGATATCATTAATCATACAAAAGTAGGAAAATGTGTAAATTTTTTTGTGTAAATGGGAACTTTCTTCCCATATCATTACATTACCTATGGAAACAGACTGCGCTTTTGGTCGTATCTGCGAAAATGGGTCGATAATGAAATCCATGGCTATGGTCGACTTCTTCATTGAAAATAAAGGTAAACTACAACTGAAACAACAAGATATCATTAATCATACAAAAGTAGGAAAAAGGTGTAAATTTTTGTGTAAATAGGAACTTTCTTCCCATATCATTACATTACCTATGGAAACAGACACAGCTTTGGTCGTATATGCGAAAAATGGTCGATAATGAAATCCATGGCTATAATTCGACTTCTTCATTGAAAATAAAGGTAAACTACAACTGAAACAACAAGATATCATTAATCATACAAAAAGTAGGAAAAGGTGTAAATTTTTGTGTAAATAGGAACTTTCTTCCCATATCATTACATTACCTATGGAAACGGACAAGCTTTGGTCATTATATCGTGAAAATGGGTCGATAATGAAATCCATGGCTATGGTCGACTTCTTCATTGAAAATAAAAAGGTAAACTACAACTGAAACAACAAGATATCATTAATCATACAAAAAGTAGGAAAATGTGTAAATTTTTGTGTAAATAGGAACTTTCTTCCCATATCATTACATTACCTATGGAAACAGACGCTTTGGTCAGGTATCTGCGAAAATGGGTCGATAATGAAATCCATGGCTATGGTCGACTTCTTCATTGAAAATAAAGGTAAACTACAACTGAAACAACAAGATATCATTAATCATACAAAAGTAGGGAAAATGTGTAAATTTTTTTGTGTAAATAGGAACTTTCTTCCCATATCATTACATTACCTATGGAAACAAACCGCGCTTTGGTCGTATATGCGAAAATGATTCGATAATGAAATCCATGGCTATGGTCGACTTCTTCATTGAAAATAAAAGGTAAACTACAACTGAAACAACAAGATATCATTAATCATACAAAAGTAGGAAAATGTGTAAATTTTTGTGTAAATAGGAACTTTCTTCCCATATCATTACATTACCTATGGAAACAGACACGCGCTTTGGTCGTATATGCGAAAAATGGGTCGATAATGAAATCCATGGCTATGGTCGACTTCTTCATTGAAAATAAAGGTAAACTACAACTGAAACAACAAGATATCATTAATCATACAAAAAGTAGGAAAAGGTGTAAATTTTTTTGTGTAAATAGGAACTTTCTTCCCATATCATTACATTACCTATGGAAACAGACAAGCTTTGGTCGTATATCTGCGAAAATAGATTCGATAATGAAATCCATGGCTATAATTCGACTTCTTCATTGAAAATAAAGGTAAACTACAACTGAAACAACAAGATATCATTAATCATACAAAAGTAGGAAAATGGTGTAAATTTTTTGTGTAAATAGGAACTTTCTTCCCATATCATTACATTACCTATGGAAACAGACTGCGCTTTGGTCGTATATCTGCGAAAATGGGTCGATAATGAAATCCATGGCTATGGTCGACTTCTTCATTGAAAATAAAAGGTAAACTACAACTGAAACAACAAGATATCATTAATCATACAAAAGTAGGAAAATGTGTAAATTTTTTGTGTAAATAGGAACTTTCTTCCCATATCATTACATTACCTATGGAAACAGACAAGCTTTGGTCATTATATGCGCGAAAATGGGTCGATAATGAAATCCATGGCTATGGTGAAGACTTCTTCATTGAAAATAAAAGGTAAACTACAACTGAAACAACAAGATAACATTAATCATACAAAAGTAGGAAAAGGTGTAAATTTTTTGTGTAAATGGGAACTTTCTTCCCATATCATTACATTACCTATGGAAACGGACTGCGCTTTGGTCATATATCTGCGAAAATGGGTCGATAATGAAATCCATGGCTATGGTCGACTTCTTCATTGAAAAATAAAGGTAAACTACAACTGAAACAACAAGATATCATTAATCATACAAAAGTAGGAAAATGTGTAAATTTTTGTGTAAATAGGAACTTTCTTCCCATATCATTACATTACCTATGGAAACAGACTGCGCTTTGGTCATTATCTGCGAAAATGGGTCGATAATGAAATCCATGGCTATGGTCGACTTCTTCATTGAAAATAAAGGTAAACTACAACTGAAACAACAAGATATCATTAATCATACAAAAGTAGGAAAATGTGTAATTTTTTTGTGTAAATAGGAACTTTCTTCCCATATCATTACATTACCTATGGAAACAGACAGCTTTGGTCGTATCTGCGAAAATAGATTCGATAATGAAATCCATGGCTATAATTCGACTTCTTCATTGAAAATAAAGGTAAACTACAACTGAAACAACAAGATAACATTAATCATACAAAAAGTAGGAAAAGGTGTAAATTTTTTTGTGTAAATGGGAACTTTCTTCCCATATCATTACATTACCTATGGAAACAGAGACAAGCTTTGGTCATTATATGCTGTGAAAATGGATTCGATAATGAAATCCATGGCTATGGTCGACTTCTTCATTGAAAATAAAGGTAAACTACAACTGAAACAACAAGATAACATTAATCATACAAAAGTAGGAAAAGGTGTAAATTTTTGTGTAAATAGGAACTTTCTTCCCATATCATTACATTACCTATGGAAGCAGACGCGCTTTGGTCGTATATGCGAAAATGGATTCGATAATGAAATCCATGGCTATGGTCGACTTCTTCATTGAAAATAAAAGGTAAACTACAACTGAAACAACAAGATATCATTAATCATACAAAAGTAGGAAAAAGGTGTAAATTTTTGTGTAAATGGGAACTTTCTTCCCATATCATTACATTACCTATGGAAGCAAGACAAGCTTTGGTCCGTATATGCGAAAATGGGTCGATAATGAAATCCATGGCTATGGTCGACTTCTTCATTGAAAATAAAGGTAAACTACAACTGAAACAACAAGATATCATTAATCATACAAAAGTAGGAAAAAATGTGTAAATTTTTGTGTAAATAGGAACTTTCTTCCCATATCATTACATTACCTATGGAAAGCAGACACCGCTTTTGGTCGTATCTGCGAAAATGGGTCGATAATGAAATCCATGGCTATGGTCGACTTCTTCATTGAAAATAAAGGTAAACTACAACTGAAACAACAAGATATCATTAATCATACAAAAAGTAGGAAAATGTGTAAATTTTTTGTGTAAATAGGAACTTTCTTCCCATATCATTACATTACCTATGGAAAGCAGACACGCTTTGGTCATTATATGCGAAAATGGATTAGATAATGAAATCCATGGCTATGGTCGACTTCTTCATTGAAAATAAAGGTAAACTACAACTGAAACAACAAGATATCATTAATCATACAAAAGTAGGAAAATGTGTAAATTTTTGTGTAAATAGGAACTTTCTTCCCATATCATTACATTACCTATGGAAACAGACAGCTTTGGTCGTATATGCGAAAATGGATTAGATAATGAAATCCATGGCTATGGTCGACTTCTTCATTGAAAATAAAAGGTAAACTACAACTGAAACAACAAGATATCATTAATCATACAAAAGTAGGAAAATGTGTAAATTTTTTGTGTAAATAGGAACTTTCTTCCCATATCATTACATTACCTATGGAAAGCAGACACGCTTTGGTCCGTATGCGAAAATGGGTCGATAATGAAATCCATGGCTATGGTCGACTTCTTCATTGAAAATAAAAGGTAAACTACAACTGAAACAACAAGATATCATTAATCATACAAAAGTAGGAAAATGTGTAAATTTTTTGTGTAAATAGGAACTTTCTTCCCATATCATTACATTACCTATGGGAAGCAGACAAGCTTTGGTCCGTATATATGCGAAAATGGGTCGATAATGAAATCCATGGCTATGGTCGACTTCTTCATTGAAAATAAAAGGTAAACTACAACTGAAACAACAAGATATCATTAATCATACAAAAGTAGGAAAAGGTGTAAATTTTTGTGTAAATGGGAACTTTCTTCCCATATCATTACATTACCTATGGAAACAGACGCGCTTTTGGTCGTATCTGCGAAAATGGGTCGATAATGAAATCCATGGCAATGGTCGACTTCTTCATTGAAAATAAAAGGTAAACTACAACTGAAACAACAAGATATCATTAATCATACAAAAGTAGGAAAAGGTGTAAATTTTTTTGTGTAAATAGGAACTTTCTTCCCATATCATTACATTACCTATGGAAAGCAGGAGACGCTTTGGTCATTATATGCGAAAATGGGTCGATAATGAAATCCATGGCTATGGTCGACTTCTTCATTGAAAATAAAAGGTAAACTACAACTGAAACAACAAGATATCATTAATCATACAAAAGTAGGAAAATGTGTAAATTTTTGTGTAAATAGGAACTTTCTTCCCATATCATTACATTACCTATGGAAACAGACGCAGCTTTTGGTCATTATCTGCGAAAATGGGTCGATAATGAAATCCATGGCTATGGTCGACTTCTTCATTGAAAATAAAAGGTAAACTACAACTGAAACAACAAGATAACATTAATCATACAAAAGTAGGAAAAGGTGTAAATTTTTTTTGTGTAAATAGGAACTTTCTTCCCATATCATTACATTACCTATGGAAACAGACAGCTTTGGTCATTATATGCGTGAAAATGGGTCGATAATGAAATCCATGGCTATGGTGCGACTTCTTCATTGAAAATAAAGGTAAACTACAACTGAAACAACAAGATATCATTAATCATACAAAAGTAGGAAAAGGTGTAAAAATTTTTTGTGTAAATAGGAACTTTCTTCCCATATCATTACATTACCTATGGAAGCAGACCGCGCTTTGGTCGTATATGCGAAAATGATTCGATAATGAAATCCATGGCTATGGTCGACTTCTTCATTGAAAATAAAGGTAAACTACAACTGAAACAACAAGATATCATTAATCATACAAAAGTAGGAAAATGTGTAAATTTTTGTGTAAATAGGAACTTTCTTCCCATATCATTACATTACCTATGGAAACAGACAGCTTTGGTCCGTATATATGCGAAAATGATTCGATAATGAAATCCATGGCTATGGTCGACTTCTTCATTGAAAATAAAGGTAAACTACAACTGAAACAACAAGATATCATTAATCATACAAAAAGTAGGAAAATGTGTAAATTTTTTTGTGTAAATAGGAACTTTCTTCCCATATCATTACATTACCTATGGAAACAGACAGCTTTGGTCGTATATGCGAAAATGATTCGATAATGAAATCCATGGCTATGGTCGACTTCTTCATTGAAAATAAAGGTAAACTACAACTGAAACAACAAGATATCATTAATCATACAAAAGTAGGAAAATGTGTAAATTTTTTGTGTAAATAGGAACTTTCTTCCCATATCATTACATTACCTATGGAAACAGAACACAGCTTTGGTCATTATCTGTGAAAATGAATTGATAATGAAATCCATGGCTATGGTCGACTTCTTCATTGAAAATAAAGGTAAACTACAACTGAAACAACAAGATATCATTAATCATACAAAAGTAGGAAAATGTGTAAATTTTTTGTGTAAATAGGAACTTTCTTCCCATATCATTACATTACCTATGGAAACGGACACGCTTTGGTCATTATCTGCGAAAATGGGTCGATAATGAAATCCATGGCTATGGTCGACTTCTTCATTGAAAATAAAGGTAAACTACAACTGAAACAACAAGATATCATTAATCATACAAAAGTAGGAAAATGTGTAAATTTTTTGTGTAAATAGGAACTTTCTTCCCATATCATTACATTACCTATGGAAACGGACAGCTTTGGTCGTATCTGCGAAAATGGTCGATAATGAAATCCATGGCTATAATTCGACTTCTTCATTGAAAATAAAGGTAAACTACAACTGAAACAACAAGATATCATTAATCATACAAAAGTAGGAAAAGGTGTAATTTTTTTTGTGTAAATAGGAACTTTCTTCCCATATCATTACATTACCTATGGAAGCAAAGACAGCTTTGGTCCGTTATATCTGCGAAAATGGGTCGATAATGAAATCCATGGCTATGGTCGACTTCTTCATTGAAAATAAAGGTAAACTACAACTGAAACAACAAGATATCATTAATCATACAAAAGTAGGAAAAGGTGTAAATTTTTTGTGTAAATAGGAACTTTCTTCCCATATCATTACATTACCTATGGAAAACAGGACAGCTTTGGTCGTATCTGTGAAAATGGATTCGATAATGAAATCCATGGCTATGGTCGACTTCTTCATTGAAAATAAAGGTAAACTACAAGCTGAAACAACAAGATATCATTAATCATACAAAAGTAGGAAAATGTGTAAATTTTTTTTGTGTAAATAGGAACTTTCTTCCCATATCATTACATTACCTATGGAAACAGACAGCTTTGGTCGTATATGCGAAAATGGGTCGATAATGAAATCCATGGCTATGGTCGACTTCTTCATTGAAAATAAAAGGTAAACTACAACTGAAACAACAAGATAACATTAATCATACAAAAGTAGGAAAAGGTGTAAATTTTTTGTATAAATGGGAACTTTCTTCCCATATCATTACATTACCTATGGAAGCAGACAGCTTTGGTCAGTATATGCGAAAATGGGTCGATAATGAAATCCATGGCTATGGTCGACTTCTTCATTGAAAATAAAGGTAAACTACAACTGAAACAACAAGATATCATTAATCATACAAAAGTAGGAAAATGTGTAAAATTTTTGTGTAAATAGGAACTTTCTTCCCATATCATTACATTACCTATGGAAGCGAGACAGCTTTGGTCATTATATGTGAAAATGGGTCGATAATGAAATCCATGGCTATGGTCGACTTCTTCATTGAAAATAAAAAGGTAAACTACAACTGAAACAACAAGATATCATTAATCATACAAAAGTAGGAAAATGTGTAATTTTTTTGTGTAAATAGGAACTTTCTTCCCATATCATTACATTACCTATGGAAACAAGACAAGCTTTGGTCCATTATATCTGCGAAAATGGGTCGATAATGAAATCCATGGCTATGGTCGACTTCTTCATTGAAAATAAAAGGTAAACTACAACTGAAACAACAAGATAACATTAATCATACAAAAGTAGGAAAAGGTGTAAATTTTTTGTGTAAATAGGAACTTTCTTCCCATATCATTACATTACCTATGGAAACAGAGACAGCTTTTGGTTAAGGTATATGCGAAAATGGGTCGATAATGAAATCCATGGCTATGGTCGACTTCTTCATTGAAAATAAAAGGTAAACTACAACTGAAACAACAAGATATCATTAATCATACAAAAGTAGGAAAAGGTGTATTTTTTTTTGTGTAAATAGGAACTTTCTTCCCATATCATTACATTACCTATGGAAGCAGGACCGCGCTTTGGTCATTATCTGCGAAAATGGGTCGATAATGAAATCCATGGCTATGGTCGACTTCTTCATTGAAAATAAAGGTAAACTACAACTGAAACAACAAGATATCATTAATCATACAAAAGTAGGAAAATGTGTAAATTTTTGTGTAAATAGGAACTTTCTTCCCATATCATTACATTACCTATGGAAACAGACAGCTTTGGTCATTATCTGCGAAAATGGGTCGATAATGAAATCCATGGCTATGGTCGACTTCTTCATAGAAAATAAAGGTAAACTACAACTGAAACAACAAGATAACATTAATCATACAAAAGTAGGAAAAGGTGTAAATTTTTGTGTAAATAGGAACTTTCTTCCCATATCATTACATTACCTATGGAAACAGACACGCTTTGGTCCGTATATGTGAAAATGGGTCGATAATGAAATCCATGGCTATAATTCGACTTCTTCATTGAAAATAAAGGTAAACTACAACTGAAACAACAAGATATCATTAATCATACAAAAGTAGGAAAATGTGTAAATTTTTTGTGTAAATGGGAACTTTCTTCCCATATCATTACATTACCTATGGAAACAGAGACAAGCTTTGGTCATTATATCTGCGAAAATGGGTCGATAATGAAATCCATGGCTATGGTCGACTTCTTCATTGAAAATAAAGGTAAACTACAAGCTGAAACAACAAGATAACATTAATCATACAAAAGTAGGAAAAGGTGTAAATTTTTGTGTAAATGGGAACTTTCTTCCCATATCATTACATTACCTATGGAAGCGGACACGCTTTGGTCAGGTATCTGCGAAAATGGGTCGATAATGAAATCCATGGCTATGGTCGACTTCTTCATTGAAAATAAAAGGTAAACTACAACTGAAACAACAAGATATCATTAATCATACAAAAGTAGGAAAATGTGTAATTTTTTTTTGTGTAAATAGGAACTTTCTTCCCATATCATTACATTACCTATGGAAACAGTGCAGCTTTGGTCATTATATGCGAAAATGGGTCGATAATGAAATCCATGGCTATGGTCGACTTCTTCATTGAAAATAAAAGGTAAACTACAACTGAAACAACAAGATATCATTAATCATACAAAAGTAGGAAAAGGTGTAAATTTTTTTTTGTGTAAATAGGAACTTTCTTCCCATATCATTACATTACCTATGGAAACAGACAAGCTTTGGTCATTATATGCGAAAATGGGTCGATAATGAAATCCATGGCTATGGTCGACTTCTTCATTGAAAATAAAAGGTAAACTACAAGCTGAAACAACAAGATATCATTAATCATACAAAAGTAGGAAAATGTGTAAATTTTTGTGTAAATAGGAACTTTCTTCCCATATCATTACATTACCTATGGAAAACAGACGCTTTTTGGTCAGGTATCTGCGAAAATGGGTCGATAATGAAATCCATGGCTATAATTCGACTTCTTCATTGAAAATAAAGGTAAACTACAAACTGAAACAACAAGATATCATTAATCATACAAAAGTAGGAAAAGGTGTAAATTTTTTGTGTAAATAGGAACTTTCTTCCCATATCATTACATTACCTATGGAAAGCAGAGACAAGTTTTTTGGTCCATTATCTGCGAAAATGGGTCGATAATGAAATCCATGGCTATGGTCGACTTCTTCATTGAAAATAAAGGTAAACTACAACTGAAACAACAAGATATCATTAATCATACAAAAGTAGGAAAATGTGTAAATTTTTTTGTGTAAATAGGAACTTTCTTCCCATATCATTACATTACCTATGGAAACAGACAGCTTTTTGGTCCGTATATCTGCGAAAAATGGGTCGATAATGAAATCCATGGCTATGGTCGACTTCTTCATTGAAAATAAAGGTAAACTACAACTGAAACAACAAGATAACATTAATCATACAAAAAGTAGGAAAAGGTGTAAATTTTTTGTGTAAATAGGAACTTTCTTCCCATATCATTACATTACCTATGGAAACGGACACGCTTTGGTCGTATATGCGAAAATGGGTCGATAATGAAATCCATGGCTATGGTCGACTTCTTCATTGAAAATAAAAGGTAAACTACAACTGAAACAACAAGATATCATTAATCATACAAAAGTAGGAAAAGGTGTAATTTTTTGTGTAAATAGGAACTTTCTTCCCATATCATTACATTACCTATGGAAACAGAACGCTTTGGTCATTATCTGCGAAAATGGGTCGATAATGAAATCCATGGCTATGGTCGACTTCTTCATTGAAAATAAAAAGGTAAACTACAAACTGAAACAACAAGATATCATTAATCATACAAAAGTAGGAAAAGGTGTAAATTTTTTGTGTAAATAGGAACTTTCTTCCCATATCATTACATTACCTATGGAAACAGAACACGCTTTGGTCCGTATCTGCGAAAATGGGTCGATAATGAAATCCATGGCTATGGTCGACTTCTTCATTGAAAATAAAGGTAAACTACAACTGAAACAACAAGATATCATTAATCATACAAAAGTAGGAAAATGTGTAAATTTTTTTGTGTAAATAGGAACTTTCTTCCCATATCATTACATTACCTATGGAAACAGAACGCGTTTTTGGTCATTATATCTGCGAAAATGGGTCGATAATGAAATCCATGGCTATGGTCGACTTCTTCATTGAAAATAAAAGGTAAACTACAACTTGAAACAACAAGATATCATTAATCATACAAAAGTAGGAAAAAGGTGTATTTTTTTTGTGTAAATAGGAACTTTCTTCCCATATCATTACATTACCTATGGAAAAGCAGACAAGCTTTGGTCGTATATGCGAAAATGAATTCGATAATGAAATCCATGGCAATAATCGACTTCTTCATTGAAAATAAAGGTAAACTACAACTGAAACAACAAGATAACATTAATCATACAAAAAGTAGGAAAAGGTGTAAATTTTTGTGTAAATGGGAACTTTCTTCCCATATCATTACATTACCTATGGAAACGGAGAACGCTTTGGTCATTATCTGTGAAAATGGGTCGATAATGAAATCCATGGCTATGGTCGACTTCTTCATTGAAAATAAAAGGTAAACTACAACTGAAACAACAAGATATCATTAATCATACAAAAGTAGGAAAATGTGTAAATTTT
Organism: Aristolochia fimbriata; assembly: GCA_019845555.1. Classification (NCBI taxonomy): domain Eukaryota; kingdom Viridiplantae; phylum Streptophyta; class Magnoliopsida; order Piperales; family Aristolochiaceae; genus Aristolochia; species Aristolochia fimbriata. The sequence continues at coordinate 33,177 of JAINDJ010000101.1, forward strand.
TTTGTGTAAATAGGAACTTTCTTCCCATATCATTACATTACCTATGGAAACAGACAAGCGCTTTGAATTAAGGTATCTGCGAAAATGGGTCGATAATGAAATCCATGGCTATGGTCGACTTCTTCATTGAAAATAAAGGTAAACTACAACTGAAACAACAAGATATCATTAATCATACAAAAGTAGGAAAAGGTGTAAATTTTTGTGTAAATGGGAACTTTCTTCCCATATCATTACATTACCTATGGAAAACAGACAAGCTTTTGGTCCGTATATATGCGAAAATGAATTCGATAATGAAATCCATGGCTATGGTCGACTTCTTCATTGAAAATAAAGGTAAACTACAAACTGAAACAACAAGATATCATTAATCATACAAAAGTAGGAAAAGGTGTAAATTTTTGTGTAAATGGGAACTTTCTTCCCATATCATTACATTACCTATGGAAACGAGACACGCTTTGGTCGTATCTGCGAAAATGGGTCGATAATGAAATCCATGGCTATGGTCGACTTCTTCATTGAAAATAAAAGGTAAACTACAACTGAAACAACAAGATATCATTAATCATACAAAAGTAGGAAAATGTGTAAATTTTTTTGTGTAAATAGGAACTTTCTTCCCATATCATTACATTACCTATGGAAACAAACACGCTTTGGTCGGTATCTGCGAAAATGGGTCGATAATGAAATCCATGGCTATGGTCGACTTCTTCATTGAAAATAAAGGTAAACTACAACTGAAACAACAAGATATCATTAATCATACAAAAGTAGGAAAATGTGTAAATTTTTTGTGTAAATAGGAACTTTCTTCCCATATCATTACATTACCTATGGAAACGGACACGCTTTGGTCATTATCTGCCGAAAATGGGTCGATAATGAAATCCATGGCTATGGTCGACTTCTTCATTGAAAATAAAGGTAAACTACAACTGAAACAACAAGATAACATTAATCATACAAAAGTAGGAAAATGTGTAAATTTTTTTGTGTAAATGGGAACTTTCTTCCCATATCATTACATTACCTATGGAAGCAGACACGCTTTGGTCATTATCTGCGAAAATGGGTCGATAATGAAATCCATGGCTATGGTCGACTTCTTCATTGAAAATAAAGGTAAACTACAATTTGAAACAACAAGATATCATTAATCATACAAAAGTAGGAAAATGTGTAATTTTTTTGTGTAAATAGGAACTTTCTTCCCATATCATTACATTACCTATGGAAGCAGACTGCGCTTTGGTCATTATATCTGTGAAAATGGGTCGATAATGAAATCCATGGCTATGGTCGACTTCTTCATTGAAAATAAAGGTAAACTACAACTGAAACAACAAGATATCATTAATCATACAAAAGTAGGAAAATGTGTAAATTTTTTTGTGTAAATAGGAACTTTCTTCCCATATCATTACATTACCTATGGAAGCAGATTGCAGCTTTGGTCATTATCTGCGAAAATGGGTCGATAATGAAATCCATGGCTATAGTCGACTTCTTCATTGAAAATAAAAGGTAAACTACAAGCTGAAACAACAAGATATCATTAATCATACAAAAGTAGGAAAATGTGTAAATTTTTGTGTAAATAGGAACTTTCTTCCCATATCATTACATTACCTATGGAAACGGACGCGCTTTGGTCATTATCTGCGAAAATGGGTCGATAATGAAATCCATGGCTATGGTCGACTTCTTCATTGAAAATAAAAGGTAAACTACAACTGAAACAACAAGATATCATTAATCATACAAAAAAAAGTAGGAAAAGGTGTAAATTTTTTGTGTAAATAGGAACTTTCTTCCCATATCATTACATTACCTATGGAAGCGGACAAGCTTTGGTCATTATATGCGAAAATGAATTCGATAATGAAATCCATGGCTATGGTCGACTTCTTCATTGAAAATAAAGGTAAACTACAACTGAAACAACAAGATAACATTAATCATACAAAAGTAGGAAAAGGTGTAAATTTTTTTGTGTAAATAGGAACTTTCTTCCCATATCATTACATTACCTATGGAAGCGGACACGCTTTGGTCGTATATGCGAAAATGGGTCGATAATGAAATCCATGGCTATGGTCGACTTCTTCATTGAAAATAAAGGTAAACTACAACTGAAACAACAAGATATCATTAATCATACAAAAGTAGGAAAATGTGTAAATTTTTTTTGTGTAAATAGGAACTTTCTTCCCATATCATTACATTACCTATGGAAGCAGACACAGCTTTGGTCCATTATATGCGAAAATGGGTCGATAATGAAATCCATGGCTATGGTCGACTTCTTCATTGAAAATAAAAGGTAAACTACAACTGAAACAACAAGATATCATTAATCATACAAAAGTAGGAAAAGGTGTAAATTTTTTGTGTAAATGGGAACTTTCTTCCCATATCATTACATTACCTATGGAAAGCAGAACACGCTTTGGTCCGTATCTGCGAAAATAGGTCGATAATGAAATCCATGGCAATGGTCGACTTCTTCATTGAAAATAAAAGGTAAACTACAAGCTGAAACAACAAGATATCATTAATCATACAAAAGTAGGAAAATGTGTAAATTTTTTTTGTGTAAATAGGAACTTTCTTCCCATATCATTACATTACCTATGGAAACAGACCGCTTTTTGGTCCGTGTATCTGCGAAAATGGGTCGATAATGAAATCCATGGCTATGGTCGACTTCTTCATTGAAAATAAAGGTAAACTACAACTGAAACAACAAGATAACATTAATCATACAAAAAGTAGGAAAAGGTGTAAATTTTTTGTGTAAATAGGAACTTTCTTCCCATATCATTACATTACCTATGGAAAGCAGACACGCTTTGGTCATTATATGCGAAAATGGGTCGATAATGAAATCCATGGCTATAGTCGACTTCTTCATTGAAAATAAAGGTAAACTACAAACTGAAACAACAAGATAACATTAATCATACAAAAGTAGGAAAAGGTGTAAATTTTTTTGTGTAAATGGGAACTTTCTTCCCATATCATTACATTACCTATGGAAGCAGACCGCAGCTTTGGTCATATATATGCGAAAATGGGTCGATAATGAAATCCATGGCTATGGTGGACTTCTTCATTGAAAATAAAAGGTAAACTACAACTGAAACAACAAGATATCATTAATCATACAAAAGTAGGAAAAGGTGTAAATTTTTGTATAAATGGGAACTTTCTTCCCATATCATTACATTACCTATGGAAACAGACACGCTTTGGTCCATTATCTGTGAAAATGGGTCGATAATGAAATCCATGGCAATAAGTCGACTTCTTCATTGAAAATAAAGGTAAACTACAACTGAAACAACAAGATATCATTAATCATACAAAAGTAGGAAAATGTGTAAATTTTTTTGTGTAAATGGGAACTTTCTTCCCATATCATTACATTACCTATGGAAACAGACACGCTTTGGTAAATATATCTGCGAAAATGGATTCGATAATGAAATCCATGGCTAAAGTAATTCGACTTCTTCATTGAAAATAAAGGTAAACTACAACTGAAACAACAAGATATCATTAATCATACAAAAGTAGGAAAATGTGTAATTTTTTTGTGTAAATAGGAACTTTCTTCCCATATCATTACATTACCTATGGAAACAAACTGCGCTTTGGTCCGTATATCGAAAATAGATTCGATAATGAAATCCATGGCTATAGTCGACTTCTTCATTGAAAATAAAGGTAAACTACAACTGAAACAACAAGATATCATTAATCATACAAAAGTAGGAAAATGTGTAATTTTTTTGTGTAAATGGGAACTTTCTTCCCATATCATTACATTACCTATGGAAACGGAACGCGCTTTGGTCGGTATCTGCGAAAATGGGTCGATAATGAAATCCATGGCTAATTAGACTTCTTCATTGAAAATAAAAGGTAAACTACAAGCTGAAACAACAAGATATCATTAATCATACAAAAGTAGGAAAATGTGTAAATTTTTTGTGTAAATAGGAACTTTCTTCCCATATCATTACATTACCTATGGAAACAAAGACAGCTTTGGTCCGTATATGCGAAAATGGGTCGATAATGAAATCCATGGCTATGGTCGACTTCTTCATTGAAAATAAAAGGTAAACTACAACAGAAACAACAAGATAACATTAATCATACAAAAGTAGGAAAAGGTGTAATTTTTTTTGTGTAAATAGGAACTTTCTTCCCATATCATTACATTACCTATGGAAAGCGGGAAAGCTTTGGTCAGGTATATGCGAAAATGATTAGATAATGAAATCCATGGCTATGGTCGACTTCTTCATTGAAAATAAAGGTAAACTACAACTGAAACAACAAGATAACATTAATCATACAAAAGTAGGAAAAGGTGTAAATTTTTTGTGTAAATAGGAACTTTCTTCCCATATCATTACATTACCTATGGAAGCAGAGACAGCTTTGGTCATTATATGTGAAAATGGGTCGATAATGAAATCCATGGCTATGGTCGACTTCTTCATTGAAAATAAAGGTAAACTACAAACTGAAACAACAAGATATCATTAATCATACAAAAAGTAGGAAAAGGTGTAAATTTTTTGTGTAAATAGGAACTTTCTTCCCATATCATTACATTACCTATGAAAACAGACAACGCTTTGGTCGGTATCTGCGAAAATGGATTAGATAATGAAATCCATGGCTATGGTCGACTTCTTCATTGAAAATAAAAGGTAAACTACAAAACTGAAACAACAAGATAACATTAATCATACAAAAGTAGGAAAATGTGTAAATTTTTTGTGTAAATAGGAACTTTCTTCCCATATCATTACATTACCTATGGAAGCAGGACAAGCTTTGGTAGTATATCTGCGAAAATGGGTCGATAATGAAATCCATGGCTATAATTCGACTTCTTCATTGAAAATAAAGGTAAACTACAAACTGAAACAACAAGATATCATTAATCATACAAAAGTAGGAAAATGTGTAAATTTTTTGTGTAAATAGGAACTTTCTTCCCATATCATTACATTACCTATGGAAACAGAACCGCTTTTGGTCCGTATATCTCGCGAAAATGGATTCGATAATGAAATCCATGGCTATGAGTCGACTTCTTCATTGAAAATAAAGGTAAACTACAACCCGAAACAACAAGATAACATTAATCATACAAAAGTAGGAAAAGGTGTAAATTTTTGTATAAATAGGAACTTTCTTCCCATATCATTACATTACCTATGGAAAGCAGACGCTTTTGGTAAGGTATCTCGAAAATGGGTCGATAATGAAATCCATGGCAATGTTCGACTTCTTCATTGAAAATAAAAGGTAAACTACAACTGAAACAACAAGATATCATTAATCATACAAAAGTAGGAAAATGTGTAAATTTTTTTGTGTAAATAGGAACTTTCTTCCCATATCATTACATTACCTATGGAAGCAGAACGCTTTGGTCATTATATGTGAAAATGGGTCGATAATGAAATCCATGGCTATGGTCGACTTCTTCATTGAAAATAAAGGTAAACTACAAACTGAAACAACAAGATATCATTAATCATACAAAAGTAGGAAAATGTGTAAATTTTTTGTGTAAATGGGAACTTTCTTCCCATATCATTACATTACCTATGGAAACAGACTGCGCTTTTTGGTAAGGTATATGCGAAAATGGGTCGATAATGAAATCCATGGCTATGGTCGACTTCTTCATTGAAAATAAAGGTAAACTACACAACTGAAACAACAAGATATCATTAATCATACAAAAGTAGGAAAATGTGTAAATTTTTTGTGTAAATAGGAACTTTCTTCCAATATCATTACATTACCTATGGAAAGGACCGCGCTTTGGTCGTATATCTGTGAAAATGGGTCGATAATGAAATCCATGGCTATATGGTCGACTTCTTCATTGAAAATAAAGGTAAACTACATTTGAAACAACAAGATATCATTAATCATACAAAAGTAGGAAAATGTGTAAATTTTTGTGTAAATAGGAACTTTCTTCCCATATCATTACATTACCTATGGAAAGCAGAACAAGCTTTGGTCAGGTATCTGCGAAAATGGGTCGATAATGAAATCCATGGCTATAGTCGACTTCTTCATTGAAAATAAAAGGTAAACTACAACTGAAACAACAAGATATCATTAATCATACAAAAAGTAGGAAAATGTGTAAATTTTTTGTGTAAATAGGAACTTTCTTCCCATATCATTACATTACCTATGGAAACAGACAAAGCTTTGGTCGTATATGCGAAAATGAATTCGATAATGAAATCCATGGCTATGATGGACTTCTTCATTGAAAATAAAGGTAAACTACAACTGAAACAACAAGATATCATTAATCATACAAAAGTAGGAAAATGTGTAAATTTTTGTGTAAATAGGAACTTTCTTCCCATATCATTACATTACCTATGGAAGCAGACCAGCTTTGGTAAGGTATATGCGAAAATGGGTCGATAATGAAATCCATGGCTATGGTGGACTTCTTCATTGAAAATAAAAGGTAAACTACAACTGAAACAACAAGATATCATTAATCATACAAAAGTAGGAAAATGTGTAAATTTTTTTGTGTAAATAGGAACTTTCTTCCCATATCATTACATTACCTATGGAAGCAGACCGCTTTTGGTCCGTATCTTGAAAATGGGTAGATAATGAAATCCATGGCTATGGTGACTTCTTCATTGAAAATAAAGGTAAACTACAACTGAAACAACAAGATAACATTAATCATACAAAAGTAGGAAAAGGTGTAAATTTTTTTGTGTAAATGGAACTTTCTTCCCATATCATTACATTACCTATGGAAGCAGGACCGCGCTTTGGTCCGTATATCTGTGAAAATGGATTCGATAATGAAATCCATGGCTATGGTCGACTTCTTCATTGAAAATAAAAGGTAAACTACAACTGAAACAACAAGATATCATTAATCATACAAAAGTAGGAAAATGTGTAAATTTTTGTGTAAATAGGAACTTTCTTCCCATATCATTACATTACCTATGGAAAGCGGACTGCTTTTTTGGTCATTATATGCGAAAATGGGTCGATAATGAAATCCATGGCTATGGTCGACTTCTTCATTGAAAATAAAGGTAAACTACAACTGAAACAACAAGATAACATTAATCATACAAAAGTAGGAAAATGTGTAAATTTTTTTTTGTAAATAGGAACTTTCTTCCCATATCATTACATTACCTATGGAAAGCAGGACAGCTTTGGTCGTATATGCGAAAATGAATTAGATAATGAAATCCATGGCTATGAATGGACTTCTTCATTGAAAATAAAAGGTAAACTACAACTGAAACAACAAGATAACATTAATCATACAAAAGTAGGAAAAGGTGTAAATTTTTTTGTATAAATAGGAACTTTCTTCCCATATCATTACATTACCTATGGAAGCAGAACACGCTTTTGGTCCATTATCTGCGAAAATGGGTCGATAATGAAATCCATGGCTATGAGTCGACTTCTTCATTGAAAATAAAGGTAAACTACAAGCTGAAACAACAAGATAACATTAATCATACAAAAGTAGGAAAAGGTGTAAATTTTTGTGTAAATGGGAACTTTCTTCCCATATCATTACATTACCTATGGAAGCAGAACAAGCTTTGGTCGTATCTGCGAAAATGGATTCGATAATGAAATCCATGGCTATGATAGACTTCTTCATTGAAAATAAAAGGTAAACTACAACTGAAACAACAAGATATCATTAATCATACAAAAGTAGGAAAAGGTGTAAATTTTTTTGTATAAATGGGAACTTTCTTCCCATATCATTACATTACCTATGGAAACAGACAGCTTTGGTCAGGTATATGCGAAAATGGGTCGATAATGAAATCCATGGCTATGGTCGACTTCTTCATTGAAAATAAAAGGTAAACTACAAGCTGAAACAACAAGATATCATTAATCATACAAAAAGTAGGAAAAGGTGTAAATTTTTTTGTGTAAATGGGAACTTTCTTCCCATATCATTACATTACCTATGGAAACGGAACAGCTTTTGGTCAGGTATGTGAAAATGGGTCGATAATGAAATCCATGGCAATGAGGTCGACTTCTTCATTGAAAATAAAAGGTAAACTACAACTGAAACAACAAGATATCATTAATCATACAAAAGTAGGAAAATGTATAAATTTTTTGTGTAAATAGGAACTTTCTTCCCATATCATTACATTACCTATGGAAACAAACTGCGCTTTGGTATTAGTATGAAAATGGGTCGATAATGAAATCCATGGCTATAATTCGACTTCTTCATTGAAAATAAAGGTAAACTACAAGCTGAAACAACAAGATATCATTAATCATACAAAAGTAGGAAAAGGTGTAATTTTTGTGTAAATGGGAACTTTCTTCCCATATCATTACATTACCTATGGAAACAAGACACGTTTTGGTCCGTATTGCGAAAATGGGTCGATAATGAAATCCATGGCAATGGTCGACTTCTTCATTGAAAATAAAGGTAAACTACAACTGAAACAACAAGATATCATTAATCATACAAAAGTAGGAAAATGTGTAATTTTTTTTTGTGTAAATAGGAACTTTCTTCCCATATCATTACATTACCTATGGAAAAGAACGCGCTTTGGTCAGGTATCTGCTTGAAAATGGGTCGATAATGAAATCCATGGCTATATCACTTCTTCATTGAAAATAAAGGTAAACTACAACTGAAACAACAAGATAACATTAATCATACAAAAGTAGGAAAAGGTGTAAATTTTTTTGTATAAATAGGAACTTTCTTCCCATATCATTACATTACCTATGGAAAGCAGACCGCGCTTTGGTCCGTATCTGTGAAAATGGGTCGATAATGAAATCCATGGCTATGGTCGACTTCTTCATTGAAAAATAAAGGTAAACTACAACTGAAACAACAAGATAACATTAATCATACAAAAGTAGGAAAAGGTGTAAATTTTTGTGTAAATGGAACTTTTCTTCCCATATCATTACATTACCTATGGAAACAGAGACCGCGCTTTGGGTAAAAGGTATCGTGAAAATGATTCGATAATGAAATCCATGGCTATAGTCGACTTCTTCATTGAAAATAAAGGTAAACTACAATTGAAACAACAAGATATCATTAATCATACAAAAGTAGGAAAATGTGTAAAATTTTTGTGTAAATAGGAACTTTCTTCCCATATCATTACATTACCTATGGAAGCAGAGACAGCTTTGGTCCGTATATATGCAAAAATGGGTCGATAATGAAATCCATGGCTATGATTAGAGCTTCTTCATTGAAAATAAAAAGGTAAACTACAACTGAAACAACAAGATATCATTAATCATACAAATGTAGGAAAATGTGTAAATTTTTTGTAAATAGGAACTTTCTTCCCCCATATCATTACATTACCTATGGAAACAGAACAGGCTTTGGTCGTATTATCTGCGAAAATGGGTCGATAATGAAATCCATGGCTATGGTCGACTTCTTCATTGAAAATAAAGGTAAACTACAACTGAAACAACAAGATATCATTAATCATACAAAATAGGAAAATGTGTTTTTTTTTTTTGTGTAAATAGGAACTTTCTTCCCATATCATTACATTACCTATGGAAAGCAGAACACAGCTTTACAATTCATTATATGCGAAAATAGATTAGATAATGAAATCCATGGCTATGGTCGACTTCTTCATTGAAAATAAAGGTAAACTACAACTGAAACAACAAGATAACATTAATCATACAAAAGTAGGAAAAGGTGTAAATTTTGTGTAAATGGGAACTTTCTTCCCATATCATTACATTACCTATGGAAACGGAACAACAGCTTTGGAATCCGTATATCTGAAAATGGATTAGATAATGAAATCCATGGCTATAATTCGACTTCTTCATTGAAAATAAAAGGTAAACTACAACTGAAACAACAAGATATCATTAATCATACAAAAGTAGGAAAATGTGTAAATTTTTGTGTAAATAGGAACTTTCTTCCCATATCATTACATTACCTATGGAAGGAGACAGCTTTGGTCCGTATATGCGAAAATGGGTCGATAATGAAATCCATGGCTATGGTAAGGGCTTCTTCATTGAAAATAAAAGGTAAACTACAACTGAAACAACAAGATAACATTAATCATACAAAAAGTAGGAAAAGGTGTAATTTTTTTGTATAAATGGGAACTTTCTTCCCACATCATTACATTACCTATGGAAAGCGGGGACGCTTTTGGTCATTATATGTGAAAATGGATTCGATAATGAAATCCCATGGCAATGGTCGACTTCTTCATTGAAAATAAAGGTAAACTATTGAAACAACAAGATATCATTAATCATACAAAAAAGTAGGAAAAGGTGTAAATTTTGTGTAAATAGGAACTTTCTTCCCATATCATTACATTACCTATGGAAGCAGACCGCGCTTTTGGTAATATATGCGAAAATGATTAGATAATGAAATCCATGGCTATGAGGTGCGACTTCTTCATTGAAAATAAAGGTAAACTACAATTTGAAACAACAAGATATCATTAATCATACAAAAGTAGGAAAATGTGTAAATTTTTGTATAAATAGGAACTTTCTTCCCATATCATTACATTACCTATGGAAGCGGACAAGTTTTTGGTTAGGTATCTGCGAAAATGGATTAGATAATGAAATCCATGGCTATGGTCGACTTCTTCATTGAAAATAAAGGTAAACTACAAGCTGAAACAACAAGATATCATTAATCATACAAAAGTAGGAAAATGTGTAATTTTTTTTGTGTAAATAGGAACTTTCTTCCCATATCATTACATTACCTATGGAAACAGACCGCTTTGGTCAGTATATGCGAAAATGGGTCGATAATGAAATCCATGGCTATGGTCGACTTCTTCATTGAAAATAAAGGTAAACTACAACTGAAACAACAAGATAACATTAATCATACAAAAGTAGGAAAAGGTGTAAATTTTTTTGTGTAAATGGGAACTTTCTTCCCATATCATTACATTACCTATGGAAGCGGACAGCTTTGGTCGTATATATGCAAAAATGGATTAGATAATGAAATCCATGGCTATGGTGGAGCTTCTTCATTGAAAATAAAAGGTAAACTACAACTGAAACAACAAGATAACATTAATCATACAAAAGTAGGAAAAGGTGTAAATTTTTTTGTATAAATGGGAACTTTCTTCCCATATCATTACATTACCTATGGAAGCAGGACTGCGCTTTTGGTCCGTATCTGTGAAAATGGGTCGATAATGAAATCCATGGCAATGATTCGACTTCTTCATTGAAAATAAAGGTAAACTACAACTGAAACAACAAGATATCATTAATCATACAAAAGTAGGAAAATGTGTAATTTTTTGTGTAAATAGGAACTTTCTTCCCATATCATTACATTACCTATGGAAGCAGAACCGGCTTTGGTCATTATATCTGCGAAAATGAATTCGATAATGAAATCCATGGCTATGGTCGGCTTCTTCATTGAAAATAAAGGTAAACTACAACTGAAACAACAAGATATCATTAATCATACAAAAGTAGGGAAAATGTGTTAAAAATTTTTTTGTGTAAATAGGAACTTTCTTCCCATATCATTACATTACCTATGGAAGCAGAGACACGCTTTGGTTAAAATATATGCGAAAATGGGTCGATAATGAAATCCATGGCTATGGTGGAGCTTCTTCATTGAAAATAAAAGGTAAACTACAACTGAAACAACAAGATATCATTAATCATACAAAAGTAGGAAAATGTGTAAATTTTTTTTGTGTAAATAGGAACTTTCTTCCCATATCATTACATTACCTATGGAAACGACACGCTTTGGTCGTATTTATGAAAATGATTCGATAATGAAATCCATGGCTATGGTCGACTTCTTCATTGAAAATAAAAGGTAAACTACAAGCTGAAACAACAAGATATCATTAATCATACAAAAGTAGGGAAAAGGTGTAAATTTTTGTGTAAATGGGAACTTTCTTCCCATATCATTACATTACCTATGGAAACGGAACAAGCTTTGGTCAGGTATCTGTGAAAATGGGTCGATAATGAAATCCATGGCTATGGTGGACTTCTTCATTGAAAATAAGGTAAACTACAACTGAAACAACAAGATATCATTAATCATACAAATGTAGGAAAAATGTGTAAATTTTTTGTGTAAATAAGAACTTTCTTCCCATATCATTACATTACCTATGGAAACAGAACCGCGCTTTGGTCCGTATATCTGCGAAAATGGGTCGATAATGAAATCCCATGGCTATGATTAGACTTCTTCATTGAAAATAAAGGTAAACTACATTTGAAACAACAAGATATCATTAATCATAAAAAAGTAGGAAAAGGTGTAAAATTTTTTGTGTAAATGGGAACTTTCTTCCCATATCATTACCATTACCTATGAAAACAAAGACTTTTTTGGTCCGTATATCCGAAAATGGGTCGATAATGAAATCCATGGCAATGGTGCGACTTCTTCATTTGAAAATAAAAGGGTAAACTTTGAAACAACAAGATATCATTAATCATACAAAAAGTAGGAAAAATGTGTAAATTTTTGTGTAAATAGGAACTTTCTTCCCATATCATTACATTACCTATGGAAACAGACAAGCTTTGGTCAGGTATCTGCGAAAATGATTCGATAATGAAATCCATGGCTATGGTCGACTTCTTCATTGAAAATAAAAGGTAAACTACACAACTGAAACAACAAGATATCATTAATCATACAAAAGTAGGAAAATGTGTAAATTTTTTGTGTAAATAGGAACTTTTCTTCCCATATCATTACATTACCTATGGAAACAAGACAAGCTTTGGTCGTATCTGCGAAAATGGGTCGATAATGAAATCCATGGCTATGATTGACTTCTTCATTGAAAATAAAGGTAAACTACAAAGCTGAAACAACAAGATAACATTAATCATACAAAAGTAGGAAAATGTAAATTTTTTTTGTGTAAATAGGAACTTTCTTCCCATATCATTACATTACCTATGGAAGCAGAACAGCAGCTTTGGTCATTATCTTGCGAAAATGGGTCGATAATGAAATCCATGGCTATAATTCGACTTCTTCATTGAAAATAAAGGTAAACTACAATTTGAAACAACAAGATATCATTAATCATACAAAAGTAGGAAAAGGTGTAAATTTTTTTGTGTAAATGGGAACTTTCTTCCCATATCATTACATTACCTATGGAAAACAGAACCGCTTTGGTCGGTATATGAAAGGAAAATGGGTCGATAATGAAATCCATGGCTGAATTGCGACTTCTTCATTGAAAATAAAGGTAAACTACAAGCTGAAACAACAAGATATCATTAATCATACAAAAGTAGGAAAATGTGTAAATTTTTTGTGTAAATAGGAACTTTCTTCCCTTATCATTACATTACCTATGGAAACAAAAGACCGCTTTGGTCATTATATGCGAAAATGGTCGATAATGAAATCCATGGCTATGATTAGACTTCTTCATTGAAAATAAAAGGTAAACTACAACTGAAACAACAAGATAACATTAATCATACAAAAGTAGGAAAAGGTGTAAATTTTTTGTATAATGGGAACTTTCTTCCCACATCATTACATTACCTATGGAAACAAACTTTGCGCTTTGGTCATTATCGCGAAAAATGAATTAGATAATGAAATCCATGGCAATAATTTGACTTCTTCATTGAAAATAAGGTAAAACTACAACTGAAACAACAAGATATCATTAATCATACAAAAGTAGGAAAATGTGTAAATTTTTGTGTAAATAGGAACTTTCTTCCCATATCATTACATTACCTATGGAAAGCGGACCAGCTTTGGTCAAGGTATCAGTGAAAATGGGTCGATAATGAAATCCATGGCAATGGTCGACTTCTTCATTGAAAATAAAAGGTAAACTACAAGCTGAAACAACAAGATATCATTAATCATACAAAAAGTAGGAAAATGTGTAAATTTTTTTGTGTAAATGGGAACTTTCTTCCATATCATTACATTACCTATGGAAGCGGTGCAGCTTTGGTCAGGTATATATGCGAAAATGATTAGATAATGAAATCCATGGCTATGGTAGGACTTCTTCATTAAAAATAAAAGGTAAACTACAACAGAAACAACAAGATATCATTAATCATACAAAAGTAGGAAAATGTGTAAAATTTTTGTGTAAATGGGAACTTTCTTCCCATATCATTACATTACCTATGGAAAACAGACAGCTTTTGGTCGTATCTGCGAAAATGGGTCGATAATGAAATCCATGGCTATGGTCAGACTTCTTCATTGAAAATAAAGGTAAACTACATTTGAAACAACAAGATATCATTAATCATACAAAAGTAGGAAAATGTGTAAATTTTTTTGTAAATGGAACTTTCTTCCCATATCATTACATTACCTATGGGAAGCGGTGCAGCTTTGGTCATATGTCATTAAAAAATGGGTTGATAATGAAATCCATGGCTATGGTTGACTTCTTCATTGAAAATAAAGGTAAACTACAACTGAAACAACAAGATATCATTAATCATACAAAAAGTGGGGAAAAGGTGTAAATTTTTTTGTGTAAAATGGGAACTTTCTTCCCATATCATTACATTACCTATGGAAGCGGAAGCAGCTTTTGGTCGGTATATGCAAAAATGGTTCGATAATGAAATCCATGGCTATGAATTGGACTTCTTCTTTGAAAATAAAGAAAGGTAAACTACAATTGAAACAACAAGATATCATTAATCATACAAAAGTGGGAAAATGTAAAAGATTTTTTTGTGTAAATGAACTTTCTTCCCATATCATTACATTACCTATGGAAACGGAGACAGCTTTGGTCATTATCTGCGAAAATGGATTAGATAATGGAAATCCATGGCTATGATTTGGGCTTCTTCATTGAAAATAAAAGGTAAACTACTACTGAAACAACAAGATATCATTAATCATACAAAGTAGGAAAATGTATAATTTTTGTTTGTGTAAATGGGAACTTTCTTCCCATATCATTACATTACCTATGGAAACAGACACTCTTTGGTCCGTATCTGCTTGAAAATGGGTCGATAATGAAATCCATGGCTATGGTGGAGCTTCTTCATTGAAAATAAGGTAAACTACAACTGAAACAACAAGATATCATTAATCATACAAATGTAGGAAAATGTGTAAAATTTTTTTTGTGTAAATAGGAACTTTCTTCCCATATCATTACATTACCTATGGAAGCAGACTTGCGCTTTGGTCCGTATATGCGAAAATGAATTAGATAATGAAATCCATGGCTATGGTGGAGCTTCTTCATTGAAAATAAAGGTAAACTACTAGCTGAAACAACAAGATATCATTAATCATACAAAATAGTAGGAAAAGGAGTAAATTTTTTTTGTGTAAATGGGAACTTTCTTCCCATATCATTACATTACCTATGGAAAGCAGGACAGCTCTTTGGTCGTATGTATGTCTGCGAAAATGGGTCGATAATGAAATCCATGGCTATAGTGGAAGCTTCTTCATTGAAAATAAAAGGTAAACTACAAACTGAAACAACAAGATATCATTAATCATACAAAAGTAGGAAAAATGTGTAAATTTTTTGTGTAAATAGGGAACTTTCTTCCCATATCATTACATTACCTATGGAAACGGAGAGCAGCTTTTGGTCCATTATATTAAAAAATGGGTCGATAATGAAATCCATGGCTATGGTGGAACTTCTTCATTGAAAATAAAAGGTAAACTACAACTGAAACAACAAGATAACATTAATCATACAAAAGTAGGAAAATGTGTAAATTTTTTGTGTAAATGGGAACTTTCTTCCCATATCATTACATTACCTATGGAAACAGGACACTCTTTGGTGCGTATCTGCTTGAAAATGGATTCGATAATGAAATCCCATGGCTATGGTCGACTTCTTCATTGAAAATAAAGATAAACTACAAGCTGAAACAACAAGATATCATTAATCATACAAAAAGTAGGAAAATGTGTAAATTTTTTGTGTAAATAGGAACTTTCTTCCATATCATTACATTACCTATGGAAACGGTCAGCTTTGGTCATTATATGCGAAAATGGGTGGATTAATGAAATCCATACCTATAATTAGAGCTTCTTCATTGAAAATAAAGGTAAACTACAATTTGAAACAACAAGATATCATTAATCATACAAATGTAGGAAAATGAGTAAATTTTTTGTGTAAATGGGAACTTTCTTCCCATATCATTACATTACCTATGAAACGGATGCGCTTTGAATTAGTATATGCGAAAATGGGTCGATAATGAAATCCATGGCTATGGTCGATTTCTTCATTGAAAATAAGGGTAAACTACAACTGAAACAACAAGATATCATTAATCATACAAAAGTAGGAAAAGGTGTAAATTTTTTGTGTAAATGGGAACTTTCTTCCCATATCATTACATTACCTATGGAAGCAGAGACACTCTTTGGTCCGTATTCTGCGAAAATGGGTCGATAATGAAATCCATGGCTATGGTTGACTTCTTCGTGAAAATAAAGGTAAACTACAACTGAAACAACAAGATATCATTAATCATACAAAAGAAGGAAAATGTGTAAATTTTTGTGTAAATAAGGAACTTTCTTCAATATCATTACATTACCTATGGAAGCAAGACCGATTTGGTCATTATCTGCGAAAATGGATTTGATAATGAAATCCATGGCTATGATCGACTTCTTCATTGAAAATAAAGGTAAACAACAACTGAAACAACAAGATAACATTAATCATACAAAAGAAGGAAAAGGTGTAATTTTTTGTGTAAATAGAACTTTCTTCCCATATCATTACATTACCTATGGAAGCGGGTGCAGCTTTGGTCCGTATTTGAAAATGGGTCAATAATGAAATCCATGGCTAATGCGACTTCTTCATTGAAAATAAAAGGTAAACTACAAGCTGAAACAACAAGATATCATTAATCATACAAAAAGGTAGGAAAAGGTTAAAAATTTTTGTGTAAAAGAACTTTCTTCCCATATCATTACATTACCTATGAAAACAAACAGCTTTGGTCCGTATCTGCGAAAATGGGTTGATAATGAAATCCATGGCTATGGTGGACTTCTTCATTGAAAATAAGCGTAAACTACAATTGAAACAACAAGATAACATTAATCATACAAAAGTGGAAAATGTGGCAATTTTTTTGTGTAAATAGGAACTTTCTTCCCATATCATTACATTACCTATGGAAACAGGAGACCTTTTGGTGGTATCACAAAAAATGGTCGATAATGAAATACCATGGCTATGGTTGACTTCTTCATTGAAAATAAAAGGTAAACTACAAGCTGAAACAACAAGATATCATTAATCATACAAATGTAGGAAAATGTGTAAATTTTTTGTGTAAATGGAACTTTTCTTCCCATATCATTACATTACCTATGGAAGCAACAACGCTTTGGTCATTATCGTGAAAATGGATCAATAGATAATGAAATCCATGGCTATAATTGGAAGCTTCTTCATTGAAAATAAAAGGTAAACTACAAACTGAAACAACAAGATATCATTAATCATACAAAAGTAGGAAAATGTGTAAATTTTTTGTGTAAATAGGAACTTTTCTTCCCATATCATTACATTACCTATGAACAAGACCGCAGCTTTGGTCCGGTATCTGCGAAAATGAATTCGATAATGAAATCCATGGCTATGAAATCGAGCTTCTTCATTGAAAATAAGGGTAAACTACAACTGAAACAACAAGATATCATTAATCATACAAAAAGTAGGGAAAAGGTGTAAATTTTTGTGTGTAAATAGGAACTTTTCTTCCCATATCATTACATTACCTATGGAAAACAGACCATGGTTTTGGTCGCATATATGCAAAAATGGGTCGATAATGAAATCCATGGCAATATAGTGGACTTCTTCATTGAAAATAAAGGTAAACTACAACTGAAACAACAAGATATCATTAATCATACAAATGTAGGAAAAATGTATAAATTTTTTTTTGTGTAAATGGGAACTTTTCTTAGATATCATTACATTACCTATGGAGCCGGGACACGCTTTGGTCCGTATGTGCGAAAATGGGTTGATAATGAAATCCATGGCTATGGTAGACTTCTTCATTGAAAAAAAAAGGTAAACTACAACTGAAACAACAAGATATCATTAATCATACAAAGTGGGAAAATGTGTAAATTTTTGTGTAAATAGGAACTTTCTTCCCATATCATTCATTACCTATAACCTTTGGTATATCGCAAAAAAGAAATAATGAAATCCATGGCTATGGTCGACTTCTTCATTGAAAATAAAGGTAAACCAACTTATCATTAATCATACAAAAGTAGGAAAAGGTGTAAATTTTTTTTGTGTAAATAGGAACTTTCTTCCCACATCATTACATTACCTATGGAATCGGTGAGCTTTGGTGTATCAGCGAAAATGGCTGGAGATAATGAAATCCATGGCAATGGCAAAGACTTCTTCATTGAAAATAAAGGGTAAACAACAAGTGTGAAACAACAAGATATCATTAATCATACAAAAGTAGGAAAATGTGATTAAATTTTTTTGTAAATAAGAACTTTCTTCCAATATCATTACATTACCTATGGAAGCAGGACCACCAGCTTTGAAATTTATCTGCGAAAATGGGTCCAATAATGAAATCCATGGCTATGGTGGACTTCTTCATTGAAAATAAGGTAAACTACAACTGAAACAACAAGATATCATTAATCATACAAAAGTAGGAAAATGTGTAATTTTTGTGTAAATAGAACTTTTCTTCCCATATCATTACATTACCTAAGGAAAAGCCGGACGGCTTTGTCCATTTCTGCCGAAAATAGGTCGATAAATAAAATCCATGGCTATAGTGGAGCTTCTTCATTGAAAATAAAGGTAAACTACAACTGAAACAACAAGATAACATTAATCATACAAAAGTAGGAAAAGGTGTAAATTTTTTGTGTAAATAGGAACTTTCTTCCCATATCATTACATTACCTATGGAAACAGGAACCGCTTTGGTCATTATATCTGTCGGTCGATAATGAAATCCATGGCTATGAATTGGACTTCTTCATTAAAAAAAGGTAAACTACAACTGAAACAACAAGATATCATTAATCATACAAATGTAGGAAAATGTAAATTTTTTGTGTAGCCAGGAACTTTCTTCCCATATCATTACATTACCTATGGAAAAGAACTACGCTTTTTGGTATATCAAAAAAAATGGGTCGATAATGAAATCAATGGCTTATGGTCGACTTCTTCATTTTAAAAAAAAGGTAAACTACAACTGAAACAACAAGATATCATTAATCATACAAAAGTGGGAAAATGTGTAATTTTTTTTGTGTAAATGGGAACTTTCTTCCCATATCATTACATTACCTATAGGCGGACCGCGCTTTGGTCATTTGCGAAAATGGGTCGATAATGAAATCCTTGGCTATGGTCGACTTCTTCATTGAAAATAAAAAGGTAAACTGACTGAAACAACAAGATATCATTAATCATACAAAAGTAGGAAAATGTGTAAATTTTTGTGTAAATAGGAACTTTCTTCCCATATCATTACATTACCTATGGAAGCAGGACCGCTTTTGGTCGTTATCGCAAAAAAATGGGTCGATAATGAAATCCCATTACCTATAGTGCGACTTCTTCATTGAAAATAAGGGTAAACTACAACTGAAACAACAAGATATCATTAACTATACAAAAGTAGGAAAAGGTGTAAATTTTTGTGTAAATGGAACTTTCTTCCCATATCATTACATTACCTATGGAAAACGACACGCTTTTGGTCATTATATGCGAAAATGGATTAGATAATGAAATCCATGGCTATAGTGCGACTTCTTCATTAAAAATAAAAGGTAAACTGGCTGAAACAACAAGATATCATTAATCATACAAAAGTAGGAAAATGTGTAATTTTTTTTGTGTAAATAGGAACTTTCTTCCAATATCATTACATTAACCTATGAAATAGACACGCTTTGAATTAATTATTTCGCTTGAAAATGGGTCGATAATGAAATCCATGGCTATGATTGGACTTCTTCTTGAAAATAAGGGTAAACAACAACTGAAACAACAAGATAACATTAATCATACAAAAGGTAGGAAAAGGTGTAAATTTTTGTATAAAAGGAACTTTCTTTCCATATCATTACATTACCTATGGAATAGACCGGCTTTGGTCCGTATCTGCGAAAATAGATTCGATAATGAAATCCATGGCTATGGTGGAGCTTCTTTATTGAAAATAAAGGTAAACTACAAGCTGAAACAACAAGATATATTTAATCCTCATACAAAAGTAGGAAAATGTGTAGAATTTTTTGTATAAAAGGAACTTTCTTCCACATCTTGACATTACCTATGGAAACGGTGCGCTTTGGTGGTATATGAAAATGGATCGATAATGAAATCCATGGCTATGGTGCGACTTCTTCATTGAAAATAAAAGGTAAACTACAATCAAACAACAAGATATCATTAATCAAACAAAAGTAGGAAAAAGGTGTAAATTTTTTGTGTAAATAGGAGACTTTCTTCCCATATCATTACATTACCTATGGAAAGCGGACAACGCTTTGGTCCGTATCGCGAAAATGGGTCGATAATGAAATCCATGGCTATAATTGACTTCTTCATTGAAATAAAGGGTAAACTAACCTTTTGAAACAACAAGATATCATTAATCATACAAAAGTAGAGGAAAATGTGTAAATTTTTGTGTAAATAGGAACTTTTCTTCAATATCATTACATTACCTATATGGCGGAACCGCTTTGGTCAGGTATCGCGAAAATGGGTCGATAAATGAAATCCATGGCTTTTGGTCGATTTCTTCTTTGAAAATAAAGGTAAACAACAACTGAAACAACAAGATATCATTAATCATACAAATGTAGGAAAAGGTGTAAATTTTTGTGTAAATGGGAACTTTCTTCCCATATCATTACATTACCTATGGAAATAGACAGCTTTTGGTCATTATCTGCTTGAGAAAATGGGTCGATAATGAAATCCTTGCTGTGGTGATTTCTTCATTGAAAATAAAGGTAAACTACTGGCTGAAACAACAAGATATCATTAATCATACAAAAATAAAATGTGTAATTTTTTGTGTAAATAGGAACTTTTCTTCCCATATCATTACATTACCCTATGGAAACGGACTGCGCTTTGGTGGGTATCTGCAAAATGGGTAGATAATGAAATCCATGGCTATGGGGTGGAGCTTCTTCATTGAAAATAAAGGGTAAACCTGGCTGAAACAACAAAATATCATTAATCATACAAAAGTAGGAAAAATGTGTAAATTTTTTTGTGTAAAATGGAACTTTCTTAGATATCATTACATTACCTATGAAACGGAACCAGCTTTGGTCGTATATGCGAAAATGGTCGATAATGAAATCCATGGCTATGGTTGACTTCTTCATTGAAAATAAAAAGGTAAACTACAAGCTGAAACAACAAGATAACATTAATCAAACAAAAAGTGGGAAAATGTGTAAAATTTTTGTATAAATGGGAACTTTCTTCCCACATCATTACATTACCTATGGAAACAGTCCCCGCTTTGGTCATTATCGCCCGAAAATGGGTCGATAATGAAATCCATGACAATTACTTCATTGTTTTAAAAGGTAAACTAAACTGCCTAACAAGATATTTAATTACAAAAATAGGAAAAGGTATAAATTTTTTGTGTAAATAGAACTTTCTTCAATATCATTACATTACCTATGGAAGCGGACAAGCTTTGGTGGTATATCTGCGAAAATGGGAAGATAATGAAATCCTTGGCTATGGTTGACTTCTTCATTGAAAATAAAAGGTAAACGCTACAACTGAAACAACAAGATATCATTAATCATACAAAGTAGGAAAGGTGTAATTTTTTGTATAAATGGCAACTTTCTTCCATATCATTACATTACCTATGAAGCAGAACGCTTTGGTCATTGTTGTGAAAATGAATTCGATAATGAAATCCATGGCAGTAGTCGACTTCTTCATTGAAAATAAAGGTAAACTACTACTGAAACAACAAGATAACATTAATCATACAAAGTAGGAAAATGTGTAAATTTTTTTGTATAAATGGGAACTTTTCTTCCCATATCATTACATTACCTATGGAAATGGGAGACAGCTTTGGTCATATGTCTGCGAAAATGGATTAGATAATGAAATCCATGGCTATGTAGTGGACTTCTTCATTGAAAATAAAAGGTAAACCTAGGCTGAAACAACAAGATATCATTATCATACAAAGTAGGAAAATGTGTAATTTTTTTTATTGTAAATAGGAACTTTCTTCCAATATCATTACATTACCTATGGAAAGCAGGACAAGCTTTGGTCCGTTATATCGCGAAAATGGGTCGATAATGAAATCCATGGCTATGGTCGACTTCTTCATTGAAAATAAAAAGGTAAACTACAATTGAAACAACAAGATATCATTAATCATACAAAGTAGGAAAATGTGTAAATTTTTTTGTGTAAATGAACTTTCTTCCCATATCATTACATTTCCTATGGAAATATGTTTTCTGGCTTTGGTCCGTATATATGCGAAAATGATTCGATAATGAAATCCATGGCTATGGTCGAGCTTCTTCATTGAAAATAAAAAGGTAAACTTCTGGAAAGAACAAGATATCATTAATCATACAAAGTAGGAAAAGGTGTAATTTTTTTGTGTAAAGGAACTTTCTTCCCTCATCATTACATTACCTATGGAAACGGACACTCTTTGGTCGTATCTGAAAATGGTCGATAATGAAATCCATGGCTATGAGTGGGACTTCTTCATTGAAAATAAAGGTAAACTACAACAAGAACATTAAGATATCATTAATCATACAAAAGTAGGAAAAGGTGTAAAAATTTTTGTGTAAATGGAACTTTCTTCCCATATCATTACATTACCTATGGAAGCGGACAAGCTTTAGTGCTGTATCTGCAAAAATGGGTGGATAATGAAATCCATGGCTATGGTTGACTTCTTCATTGAAAATAAAGGTAAACTACAATTGAAACAAGAAGATATCATTAATCATACAAAAAGTAGGAAAAGGTGTAAATTTTTTGTGTAAATGGAACTTTCTTCCATATCATTACATTACCTATGGAAACAGACAAGCTTTGGTCCGTATATGCAAAATGGGTCGATAATGAAATCCATGGCTATGGTCGACTTCTTCATTGAAAATAAAGGTAAACTACAAGCTGGAAACAACAAGATATCATTAATCATACAAATGTAGGAAAATAGTATAAATTTTTTGTGTAAATGGGAAGTTTCTTCCCATATCATTTTACCTATGGAAAAGAGGGACTTTTGTTCATTATCTCGAAAATGGGTGATAATGAAATCCATGGCTATAGTCGACTTCTTCATTGAAAATAAAGGTAAACTACTAGCTGAAACAACAAGATATCATTAATCATACAAAAGTGGGAAAATGTGTAATTTTTTTGTGTAAATGGGGAACTTTCTTCCCATATCATTACATTACCTATGGAAGCTTGAGACAGCTTTTGGTGCGTATTTGCGAAAATGGATTAGATAATGAAATCCATGGCTATGGTGGACTTCTTCATTGAAAATAAAGGTAAACTAAACTGAAACAACAAAGATAACATTAATCATACAAAAGTAGGAAAATGTGCAAATTTTTTTTGTAAATGGGAACTTTTCTTCCCATATCATTACATTACCTATGGAAAAAAGAACAAGCTTTGGTCCATATCTGCAAAAATGGGCGATAATGAAATCCATGACTATAGTGCGACTTCTTCATTGAAAATAAAGGTAAACTACAAGCTGAAACAACAAAGATATCATTAATCATACAAATGTAGGAAAGGGAGTAATTTTTTTTTGTGTAAATGGGAACTTTCTTCCCATATCATTACATTACCTATGGAAGCGGACTTGCGCTTTGGGTCGTATCTGCGAAATGGATTCGATAATGAAATCCTTGGCTATGGTGACTTCTTCATTGAAAATAAAGGTAAACTACAACTGAAACAACAAGATATCATTAATCATACAAAGAAGGAAAATGTGTAAATTTTTTTGTGTAAATAGGGAACTTTCTTCCCATATCATTACATTACCTATGGAAACAAGACAGCTTTGGTCCGTATCTGCCAAAAATGGGTCGATAATGAAATCCATGGCTATGGTCGACTTCTTCATTGAAAATAAAAGGTAAACTACAACTGAAACAACAAGATATCATTAATCATACAAAAAGTAGGAAAATGTGTAAATTTTTTTTGTAAATAGGAACTTTCTTCCCATATCATTACATTACCTATGGAAAAGCGGACACGCTTTGGTCGTTATCTGCGAAAATGGATTAGATAATGAAATCCATGGCTATGAATTGGAGCTTCTTCATTGAAAATAAAAGGTAAACTAGAACTGAAACAACAAGATTATCATTAATCATACAAAAGTAGGAAAAGGGGTAATTTTTTTGTGTAAATGGGAACTTTCTTCCCATATCATTACATTACCCTATGGAAACCCTGAACTGCGCTTTGGTCGATATCTTAAAAATGGATTCGATAATGAAAATCCATGACTATAGTCGACTTCTTCATTGAAAATAAAAGGTAAACTAGAATTGAAACAACAAGATATCATTAACCATACAAATGTAAAAAAAAGGTGTAAATTTTTTTGTGTAAATGGGAACTTTCTTCCCATATCATTACATTACCTACAAAAGGAAGCTTTGCAGCTTTGGTGGTATCGCGAAAATGGGTTGATAATGAAATCCATGGCTATAATTAGAGCTTCTTCTTGAAAATAAGCGTAAGCTACAATTGAAATAACAAGATATCATTAATCATACAAAAAGTAGGAAAATGTATAAATTTTTGTGTAAATAAGAACTTTCTTCCCATATCATTACATTACCTATGGAAGCAGAACCACGGCTTTGGAAGTTATATGCGAAAATGGAGTGGATAATGAAATCCATGGCTATAATTCGACTTCTTCATTGAAAAAAAAGGTAAACTACAACTGAAACAACAAGATATCATTAATCATACAAAAGTGGAAAAAGTTATGTAAATTTTTGTGTAAATGGAACTTTCTTCCCATATCATTACATTACCTATGGAAACAGGTGCGCTTTTGGTCCGTATCTGCGAAAAATGGGTCGATAATGAAATCCATGGTATAATTCGACCTTCTTCATTGAAAATAAAGGTAAACTACTCTTGAAACAAACAAGATATCATTAATCATACAAAAGTAGGAAAATGTGTAAATTTTTTTTGTGTAAATAGGAACTTTCTTCCCATATCATTACATTACCTATGGAAACGGACGGCTTTGGTCGTATCTGCGAAAATGGGTCGATAATGAAATCCATGGCTATGGTGCGACTTCTTCATTGAAAATAAAAGGTAAACTACAAGCTGAAACAACAAGATATCATTAATCATACAAATGTAGGAAAATGTGTAAAATAAATTTTTGTGTAAATGGGAACTTTCTTCCCATATCATTACATTACCTATGGAAACAAACCGCGCTTTGGTCGTATCTGCGAAAATAAGATTCGATAATATTGAAATCCATGGCTATGAAATGGAGCTTCTTCATTGAAAATAAGGTAAACTACAAGCTGAAACAACAAGATATCATTAATCATACAAATGTAGGAAAAGGGTGTAAATTTTTTTGTGTAAATAGGAACTTTTCTTCCCATATCATTACATTACCTGGAAACGGAGACCATAGCTTTGGTCCGTATTCTGCGAAAATGGGTGCGATAATGAAATCCATGGCTATAATTGACTTCTTCATTGAAAATAAAGGTAAACTACATCTGAAACAACAAGATAACATTAATCATACAAAAGTAGGAAAATGTGTAAAAATTTTTTGTATAAAAGGAACTTTCTTCCCATATCATTACATTACCTATGGAAGCAGAGACAACTTTTGGTCCGTATATGCGAAAATGGGTCGATAATGAAATCCATGGCTATGGTCGACTTCTTCATTGAAAATAAAGGTAAACTACAAGCTGAAACAACAAGATATCATTAATCATACAAAAGTAGGAAAAATGTGTAAATTTTTGTGTAAATAGGAACTTTCTTCCCATATCATTACATTACCTATGGAAACAGACCGCGGCTTTTTCATTATCCCTGCGAAAATGGGTCGATAATGAAATCCATGGCTATAATTGGACTTCTTCATTGAAAATATAAAAGGTAAACTAGAACTGAAACAACAAGATATCATTAATCATACAAAGTAGGAAAAGGTGTAAAATTTTTTGTATAAATGGGAACTTTCTTCCCATATCATTACATTACCTATGGAAACGGACAAGCTTTGGAATTATATCTGCGAAAATGGGGACGATAATGAAATCCATGGCTATATGGACTTCTTCATTGAAAATAAAGGTAAACTACAACTGAAACAACAAGATATCATTAATCATACAAAAAGTAGGAAAAGGTGTAAATTTTTTGTGTAAATAGGAACTTTCTTCCCATATCATTACATTACCTATTGAAACAGACATTCTTTGGTCATTATATCGAAAATGAATTCAATAATGAAATCCATGGCTATGGTTGGACTTCTTCATTGAAAATAAAGGTAAACTACAAATTTGAAACAACAAGATATCATTAATCATACAAAAAAAAGGAAAATGTGTAAATTTTTTGTGTAAAATGGAACTTTCTTCCCATATCATTACATTACCTATGGAAACAGACCACGCTTTGGTAAGGTATCGCAAAAAATGGGTCAATAATAATGAAATCCATGGCTATAGTCGACTTCTTCATTGAAAATAAAGGTAAACTACTGGCTGAAACAACAAGATATCATTAATCATACAAATGTAGGAAAAGGTGTAAAATTTTTGTAAATGGGAACTTTCTTCCCATATCATTACATTACCTATGAAAGCGAACTTCGCTTTTGGTTAAATATCTGCGAAAATGGATTCGATAATGGAAATCCATGGCTATGCGGTGACTTCTTCATTGAAAATAAAAGGTAAACTATTTGAAACAACAAGATATCATTAATCATACAAAGTAGGAAAATGTGTAAATTTTTTAGTGTAAATGGAACTTTCTTCCCATATCATTACATTACCTATATTAAAGCAGACAATGCTTTGATTAAGGTATCTGCGAAAATGATTAGATAATGAAATCCATGGCTAAAATTCGACTTCTTCATTGAAAATAAAGGTAAACTACTACTGGAAACAACAAGATATCATTAATCATACAAAGTAGGAAAAGGTGTAAATTTTTGTGTAAATAGGAACTTTCTTCCCATATCATTACATTACCTATGGAAACAGACACAGCTTTTGGTATATCTGCGAAAATGGGTCGATAATGAAATCCATGGCTATGGTCCGACTTCTTCATTGAAAATAAAGGTAAACTACAATTGAAACAACAAGATATCATTAATCATACAAAAGTAGGAAAATGGTAAATTTTTTTGTATAAATAGGAACTTTTCTTCCCATATCATTACATTACCTATGGAAACAAACCGTTTTGGTCATTATTCTGCGAAAATGGGTCGATATAATGAAATCCATGGCTATAGTCGACTTCTTCATTGAAAATAAAGGTAAACTACAACTGAAACAACAAGATATCATTAATCATACAAAAGTAGGAAAATGTGTAAATTTTGTGTAAATGGGAACTTTCTTCCCATATCATTACATTACCTATGGAAAACAGACATGCTTTGGTCGTATCTGCGAAAAATGGGTCGATAATGAAATCCATGGCTAAGTCGACTTCTTCATTGAAAATAAAGGTAAACTACAACTGAAACAACAAGATATCATTAATCATACAAAAGAAGGAAAATGTGTAATTTTTTTTTGTGTAAATGGGAACTTTCTTCCCATATCATTACATTACCTATGGAAGCAGGACAGCTTTGGTCAGGTATCGAAAATGGATTCGATAATGAAATCCATGGCTATGGTCGACTTCTTCATTGAAAATAAAGGTAAACTACAACTGAAACAACAAGATATCATTAATCATACAAAAGTAGGAAAAGGTGTAAATTTTTGTGTAAATAGGAACTTTCTTCCCATATCATTACATTACCTATGGAAACAAACACGTTTTTGGTCCATTATCTGCGAAAATGGATTCGATAATGAAATCCATGGCTATGGTCGACTTCTTCGTGAAAATAAGGTAAACTACAACTGAAACAACAAGATATCATTAATCATACAAAAGTAGGAAAAGGTGTAAATTTTTTTGTAAATGGGGAACTTTCTTCCCATATCATTACATTACCTATGGAAAGCAGAGACAAGCTTTGGTCCGTATCTGCCAAAAATAGATTAGATAATGAAATCCATGGCTATGGTCGACTTCTTCATTGAAAATAAAAAGGTAAACTACAACTGAAACAACAAGATATCATTAATCATACAAAAGTAGGAAAATGTGTAATTTTTTTGTGTAAATGGAACTTTCTTCCCATATCATTACATTACCTATGGAAGCAAACGGGCTTTGGTTAAAGGTATCTGCGAAAATGGGAGATTAGATAATGAAATCCATGGCTATAATGCGACTTCTTCATTGAAAATAAAGGTAAACTACAAGCTGAAACAACAAGATATCATTAATCATACAAAAGTAGGAAAAGGTGTAAATTTTTTTTGTGTAAATAGGAACTTTCTTCCCATATCATTACATTACCTATGGAAACAGACGCGCTTTGGTCCGTATCTGCTTGAAAATGATTAGATAATGAAATCCATGGCTATGGTCGACTTCTTCATTGAAAATAAAGGTAAACTACAACTGAAACAACAAGATATCATTAATCATACAAAAGTAGGAAAAGGTGTAAATTTTTTTTGTGTAAAAGGAACTTTCTTCCCATATCATTACATTACCTATGGAAACAGACAGGCGCTTTGGTCCGTATGCGAAAATGATTCGATAATGAAATCCATGGCTATGGTCGACTTCTTCATTGAAAATAAAGGTAAACTACAACTGAAACAACAAGATATCATTAATCATACAAAAGTAGGAAAAGGTGTAAATTTTTTTGTAAATAGGAACTTTCTTCCCATATCATTACATTACCTATGGAAACAGACCACGGCTTTGGTCCGTATCTGCGAAAATGGGTCGATAATGAAATCCATGGCTATGGTCGACTTCTTCATTGAAAATAAAGGTAAACTACAACTGAAACAACAAGATATCATTAATCATACAAATGTAGGAAAAGGTGTAAATTTTTGTGTAAATGGGAACTTTCTTCCCATATCATTACATTACCTATGGAAACGGAGATCGCTTTTGGTCCGTGCGTATCTGCGAAAATGGGTCGATAATGAAATCCATGGCTATGGTGGACTTCTTCATTGAAAATAAAGGTAAACTACAAATTTGAAACAACAAGATATCATTAATCATACAAAAGTAGGAAAAGGGTGTAAATTTTTTGTGTAAATAGGAACTTTCTTCCCATATCATTACATTACCTATGGAAACAAACAGCTTTGGTCATATATCTGCGAAAATGGGTCGATAATGAAATCCATGGCTATAATTAGACTTCTTCATTGAAAATAAAGGTAAACTACAACTGAAACAACAAGATATCATTAATCATACAAAAGTAGGAAAAGGTGTAAATTTTTTGTGTAAATGGAACTTTTCTTCCCATATCATTACATTACCTATGGAAACGGAGACGGGGCTTTTGGTAAATTATCTGCGAAAATGGATAATGAAATCCATGGCTATGGTCGACTTCTTCATTGAAAATAAAAGGTAAACTACAACTGAAACAACAAGATATCATTAATCATACAAAAAGTAGGAAAAGGTGTAAATTTTTTTTTGTGTAAATAGGAACTTTCTTCCCATATCATTACATTACCTATGGAAACAAACACGCTTTGGTCCATTAGGTCTGCGAAAATGGGTCGATAATGAAATCCATGGCTATGGTGGGACTTCTTCATTGAAAATAAAAGGTAAACTACTGGCTGAAACAACAAGATATCATTAATCATACAAAAAGTGGGAAAAGGTGTAAATTTTTTTTGTGTAAATAGGAACTTTCTTCCCATATCATTACATTACCTATGAAGCAAACAAGCTTTGGTCATTATCTGCGAAAATGAATTGATAATGAAATCCATGGCTATGGTCGACTTCTTCATTGAAAATAAAGGTAAACTACAAACTGAAACAACAAGATAACATTAATCATACAAAAAGTAGGAAAAGGTGTAAATTTTTTTTGTGTAAATAGGAACTTTCTTCCCATATCATTACATTACCTATGGAAACAGAACAACGCTTTGGTCGTATCTGCGAAAAATGGGTTGATAATGAAATCCATGGCTATGAATTGGACTTCTTCATTGAAAATAAAAGGTAAACTACAACTGAAACAACAAGATATCATTAATCATACAAAAGTAGGAAAATGTGTAAATTTTTTGTGTAAATAGGAACTTTCTTCCCATATCATTACATTACCTATGGAAACAAACCGCGTTTTTGGTCATTATCTGCGAAAATGGATTCGATAATGAAATCTATGGCTATGGTGGACTTCTTCATTGAAAATAAAGGTAAACTACAACTGAAACAACAAGATATCATTAATCATACAAAAGTAGGAAAATGTGTAATTTTTTTTGTGTAAATAGGAACTTTCTTCCCATATCATTACATTACCTATGGAAGCGGAGCGGGGCTTTGGTGGTATGCTGCGAAAATGGGTCGATAATGAAATCCATGGCTATAATTAGACTTCTTCATTGAAAATAAAAGGTAAACTACAACTGAAACAACAAGATATCATTAATCATACAAAAGTAGGAAAAGGTGTAAATTTTTTTTGTAAATAGGAACTTTCTTCCCATATCATTACATTACCTATGGAAACAGGACAGCTTTGGTCGTATTGCGAAAATGGGTCGATAATGAAATCCATGGCTATGGTGGAGCTTCTTCATTGAAAATAAAAGGTAAACTACAAACTGAAACAACAAGATATCATTAATCATACAAAAAGTAGGAAAAGTTGTAAATTTTTTTTGTGTAAATGGAACTTTCTTCCCATATCATTACATTACCTAAGGAAGCGGAACAGGCTTTTGGTCCGTATCCAGAAAATGGAATTGAATAATGAAATCCATGGCTATGGTAGAGCTTCTTCATTGAAAATAAAAGGTAAACTAAAACTGAAACAACAAGATATCATTAATCATACAAAAAGTAGGAAAGGTGTAAATTTTTTGTGTAAATAGGAACTTTCTTCCCATATCATTACATTACCTATGGAAGCAGAACAAGCTTTGGTCATTATCTGCGAAAATGATTAGATAATGAAATCCATGGCTGCTAAAGTGGACTTCTTCATTGAAAATAAAGGTAAACTACTGATTGAAACAACAAGATATCATTAATCATACAAAAGTAGGAAAAGGTGTAAATTTTTGTGTAAATGGGAACTTTCTTCCCATATCATTACATTACCTATGGAAACAGAGACAACTTTGGTAAGGTATCTACGAAAATGGGTGAGATAATGAAATCCATGGCTATAATTCGACTTCTTCATTGAAAATAAAGGTAAACTACAACTGGAAACAACAAGATATCATTAATCATACAAAGTAGGAAAATGTGTAAATTTTTTTGTAAATAGGAACTTTCTTCCCATATCATTACATTACCTATGGAAGCAATGACGCTTTGGTCATTATCTGCGAAAATGGGTCGATAATGAAATCCATGGCTATGGTAGACTTCTTCATTGAAAATAAAAGGTAAACTACAACTGAAACAACAAGATATCATTAATCATACAAAAGTAGGAAAGGGTGTAAATTTTTTTGTATAAATGGGAACTTTCTTCCCATATCATTACATTACCTATGGAAGCAAACACGCTTTGGTCAGGTATCTGCCGAAAAAATGGGTCGATAATGAAAGAATCCATGGCTATGAGTACGACTTCTTCATTGAAAATAAAAGGTAAACTACAAGCTGAAACAACAAGATATCATTAATCATACAAAAGTAGGAAAAGGTGTAAATTTTTTGTGTAAATAGGAACTTTCTTCCCATATCATTACATTACCTATGGAAGCGGAACAGCTTTGGTCAGGTATCTGCCGAAAATGGGTCGATAATGAAATCCATGGCTATAGTCGACTTCTTCATTGAAAATAAAGGTAAACTACAACTGAAACAACAAGATATCATTAATCATACAAAAGTGGGAAAAGGTGTCAATTTTTTTGTGTAAATAGGAACTTTCTTCCCATATCATTACATTACCTATGGAAGCAGGACTTTAGCTTTTGGTAGGTTATCTGCTAGAAAATGGATTAGATAATGAAATCCATGGCTATGTAATTCGACTTCTTCATTGAAAATAAAGGGTAAACTACAAGCTGGAAACAACAAGATATCATTAATCATACAAAAAGTAGGAAAAGGTGTAAATTTTTGTGTAAATAGGAACTTTCTTCCCATATCATTTACATTACCTATGGAAACGGACAAGGCTTTTTGGTCCGTATCTGTGAAAATGGGTAGATAATGAAATCCATGGCTATGGTCGACTTCTTCATTGAAAATAAAGGTAAACTACAACTGAAACAACAAGATATCATTAATCATATAAAAGTAGGAAAAGGTGTAAATTTTTTTGTGTAAATAGGAACTTTCTTCCCATATCATTACATTACCTATGGAAACAAACACCGCTTTGGTCAGTATATTTGCGAAAATGGATTCGATAATGAAATCCATGGCTATGGTGGACTTCTTCATTGAAAATAAAAGGTAAACTACAACTGAAACAACAAGATATCACATTAATCATACAAAAGTAGGAAAAAGGTGTAAATTTTTGTGTAAATGGGAACTTTCTTCCCATATCATTACATTACCTATGGAAGCAGGACAGCTTTGGTCGTATCTGCAAAAATGGGTCGATAATGAAATCCATGGCTATAGTCGACTTCTTCATTGAAAATAAAGGTAAACTACAACTGAAACAACAAGATATCATTAATCATACAAAGTAGGAAAAGGTGTGTAAATTTTTTGTGTAAATGGGAACTTTTCTTCCCATATCATTACATTACCTATGGAAAGCAACTGCTTTTGGTCATTATATCTGCGAAAATGGATTAGATAATGAAATCCATGGCTAAGACTTCTTCATTGAAAATAAAAGGTAAACTACAACTGAAACAACAAGATATCATTAATCATACAAAAGTAGGAAAATGTGTAAATTTTTTTGTAAAAATAGGAACTTTTCTTCCCATATCATTACATTACCTATGGAAACAGAACGTTTTTTGGTCATTATGCATAAAAATGGTCGATAATGAAATCATGGCTATGGTCTACTTCTTCATTGAAAATAAAGGTAAACTACAACTGAAACAACAAGATAACATTAATCCATACAAAGTGTAGGAAAAATTAAATTTTTTATTGTAAAATGGGGGAACTTTCTTCCCATATCATTACACTACCTAAACAAACGGAGACGCGCTTTGGTCGTATCTGAAAATGGGTCGATAATAAAATCCATGGCTATGGTCGACTTCTTCATTGAAAATAAGGTAAACTAC